>JANDJT010000167.1:15309141-15343982 GCA_024331685.1 Stegophilus panzeri
GGCGGGAAGCTCATTTTTTCCAGTATGACACAAATCAAAAATGACTTAAGCCCGACAAGTCACACAGCTTTGGCACACACACAAGAATACACTTCTAGATAGTTGGCTCACGTTAGCTACGCAGCCGTCCGTTTTAATTTGCTTCGAATGGTTATAAAGCTGCTGGAACAAATTCTCAATGAAGCAGTCAGTAATACAGTCAGTTATCATGGTGGAATAGATTTTATTCTTTGTTTTGGTTGATTGGTTTCTATAGAAGCTTTTCATAGGGATTTTTCCTTTGTGCTCTTTGTGTTCATGTTTGGACCAGGCCGTGGACACCGAGACAGCGGATCACCAGAGTACGTCCGTGTTCAGGGTGGACAGGATCACGGTGGCTGACGGTGGACGCTGGGTCTGTCAGGTGAAGACCACCAGCGTTCAGGTGGAGAAAGACTTCATCATCAGTGTTAAAGGTGAGACCTCCACAAATCCACGTTTAGCAGTTTGAAAGAGTGTGGCTTTTTCTGTTAGAGGTCGATTTTTTAACATACACTTCTCGGTTCACTTACACCTATTTCTTACTTATTTATTTATTTTTTTAATTCTGGAGGATTTAACTTGGAACCCGTTTCTTGACGTTTAACCAAAAACCAAAATTCTTCCATATTTTTAACCAGATCTCAACCGTAAGCAAGGCGAAAGGCACCAGACGGAGCTGTTGGATGATAGACTGATCACAGACTTTATCTTTTTGTTGCAGTTCCTCTAATGATGTGTTACTGAACATGACTAGATAACTGATCTGACCTCGAAGGTAAAAAAAAAACCAAAAAACGTGATGTTCCATTGTGTTGCAGTTCCTCCACAGCCGCAGTACCCGCCTTCGCTGAACAGCAGTGGGCCGTATCATCTGGTGGTGCTGGTCAATAAGGATCTGTACACTGGGGATGGACCGGTCACCTCGGTCAACGTGACCTACAAGCAGGCCAATTCGTCCACGTGGGAGACGGTGGAAGGTAGCAGCCTTCTCTCCTCACTGTGCTCAGTGTTTTATTTCAGTGTTGTTTAATCAGAGAGATTAATCAGGTTTGATATAGCTGTTATGTATTCGTATTGTTTTGTTGTCACCAAAACAAACACAGTAAATATCTTCTACCCAGTTCCCTCCCTGGAATATTTCATGTCACAGGTCAGAGGTCAGTCTGCAATGCTCACACATTATGGTTGATTTCTATTGTGTGCCGGATTCCGTAAAGTGTTTTAAAAATATCTATCTGATGAGTAAAACGTTTTTTTTCTGATCACTCTCAGATCCAAAATAAATGATGGCCATGAAGAACAATGTGAATGATGTCACTTTTCCGTAACGGTGCTTTTGTTGTCTGAGGGTAGAAAAACAAAGTTCCAGGATTAGTTCCAGAACGATTTTCCTTATTCAGGAACTGTTTGTCTTTTATGTATTTCAGATTGTATTTTCAGTCAGAGGGTGCAGGGTGGCTTAGTGGTTCCTTAGTGGTTCGATTCCTGCTGCGGCCCTGTGTGTGCGGAGTTTGCATGTTCTCCCCGTGCTGCGGGGGTTTCCTCTGGGTACTCCGGTTTCCTCCCCCAGTCCAAAGACATTCATGTCTAAAGTGTCCGTAGTGTATGAACGGGTATGTGAATGTGTATGTGATTGTGCCCTGTGATGGATTGGCACCCAGTCCAGGGTGTACCCCGCCTTGTACCCCATGCTCCCTGGGATAGGCTCCAGGTTCCCCGTGACCCTGTAAGATAAGTGATATAGAAGCTGGATGGATGGACTATAGGGTCAAAAGTTTGTGGACACACAACCTTCAAACTGTTGCCACAAAGTTTGAAGCACACAATCGTATGCTGTAGTATTACGATTTCCCTTCACTGGAACTAAGAGGCCCAAACCTGTTCCAGCATGACAACGCCAATGTGCACAAAGTGAGCTCCATGAAGACATGGTTTGCCAAGGTTGGAGTGGACTCCAGACCTCAACGCCACTGAACACCTTTGGCATGAGCTGGAACACCGACTGCACCCCAGGCCTCCTCACCTAACATCAGTACCCGACCTCACCAATGCTCCTGTGGATGAATGCACACAAATTCCCACAGCCACGCTCCAAAATCTAGTGGAACACCTTCACAGAAGAGTGGAGTTTATTATAACAGCAAAGGGAGAATAAATCTGGAATGGGATGTTCAACAAGCACATACTTTTGGTCATATAGTGTACGCGTGTATGTTGCATGGAATGAGATTTAAGGGATGACAAAGTGCTAAGGAAAAAGATGATTTCAATATTCAAGTGTAGTGATGATTGCTGAAATGTGTGTGTGTGTGTGTGTGTGTGTGTGTAAAGTGATTGGCTCTCAGGTGAAGCTGGAGAATCTCGCCCCTATGACTCAGTACATCGCATTTGTGCGGTTAAGTCGGCGAGGACTTGGGGGGACTGGAAATCCAGGCCCTGAGGCTAGCTTCTATACACAGAAACTTGGTAACACACACACACACACACACACACACACATACACACACAAGTTCCAAAACAGTTTAGCTTTTTAAAAAGAAAATAATTACCAAACATTTTGTATTACACACTTACCCTATAAATAGTTGATCTGTAAACTATACATTTTGTTGTTGTTTAATCTTGTTATTAATGAATCACATTTCTGCATCCCTCCAGCTTAGTCCTCTAGAACTGATTTGACATTTATTCCCACTTCATTTAAAAAAAAAAACATCATCTTTAAACATTTCTTGCTCTCCTGCAGATCTGCCTCTCCCTACAGGGCTGAAACTGATCCCGCTGAATCAGACCTCTCTGTCCCTGTCCTGGGATTCTGCCCCTGTCATGGATCTGGCTAAAGACGACTGGTGTTACGAGGTGGTGTGTGAACAGGCGGAGGACGCCGGCACTGCATGGAACTTCCAACTGCCTCTAAACTCCACCGGCATCCAGCTAAACCACCTGAGACCCAGACACAAGTACAAGTGCAGGGTCAGTCTGAGCAGCAGGGCAGCGGATCACGTCTGTCCCACGGTCAGCGCCTGGACCCTCAGCGACGGTAAATCAGGGGCTCGGTGTGAATTTGGATCATCATCCGTGTAGAAACATTGTGATAGGATGTCAGAATCATAGCGGTAGATACAATCTCTGAAGAACAGTGTGGAGATGGAAATATGATATATGACATAATGAACCAATGGAAAACAAGGAGGGCTTGTTGTTTTGAGACCTTCAGTAAATACCGTGTTAATTCAATGTTTGGAATCAATTTTCTTAATCTTATTAAATCCATTTGGTTGCAGATGCATATAAGATTATACTGCAACGTCATAAGTTGCAGTATATTTAAAAAAAATCTCCCAGAAGCTGTAAAGAAATACTACTACTACTACTACTTATAATAATAATAATAATAATAATAATAATAATAATAATACTACTACTACTACTACTTATAATAATAATAACGATAATAATAATAATAATAATAACAATGATAATGACAACAACAACAACAATAATAATAATAATAACAATACTACTACTACTACTACTACTTATAATAATAATAATAATAATAATAATAACAATGATAATGACAACAACAACAACAATAATAATAATAATAATAATAATAACAATACTACTACTACTACTACTACTACTTATAATAATAATAACGATAATAATAATAATAATAATAATAATAACAATGATAATGACAACAACAACAACAACAATAATAATAATAATAACAATACTACTACTACTACTTATAATAATAATAATAATAATAATAATAATAATAATAACAATGATAATGACAACAACAACAACAACAATAATAATAATAATAATAACAATACTACTACTACTACTACTACTTATAATAATAATAACGATAATAATAATAATAATTATAATAATAATAATAATAATAATACTCCTGCTACTACTTATAATAATAATAAATAAATAAATAGATAGATAGATAGATAAACAAATAAACAAACAAATAAATAATTAATAATAATAATATATGCTATTAAATGTAATAATGACACTAATATCCAGAACACATCATATTTGGGAAGTAGTGATGAAATCTTAAAGGAGATAAAAGCAAATAAATGGAAGAAAATATTTTTTTATGGAATTATTTTAGTACATTTATTAAACATTTTCAAATATTTTAACACTGAAATTGTTTACTATTTGAAATTTGATTGCAAATTTATTATTTTATTTATTTATTTATTTATTTATTTATTTATTTATTTATTTATTAACTTCTTTTTTTTTTAACAAAATGAGATACCTAAAGATACGTTTTGCTGTCTGTATTAGTATTTATCAGACTGGGTGTCAGGAGGCACAGACGGCGACGGTTGCGGGAAATGTTTTTATTAAAAGAACTGTCAGATTGCAAACAGATCCAAAACAGCAGATGATACACAAGGTCGAGGAACAGGCACTTAATCAGGATATCAGGATATCAGAGAGCAAGGCAGAATCAAAAACCAGAGAAACAATCCAAAAACCACAAGCAATAACAAACTAAGGCTTGGTACATGAGTGTTCACAGAGCAGAACGAATACTTCGCTGTGAGCGAGTGTGATGAGTGTGCTTATATAGGGTGTGGTGCTAAGGAGTTAACATGCAATGACATGACAATGGGTTCCTTCCAATGAAAACTCTAAAAACCCCTAACTATCCAACAAACCCTAAAAGAAATCTTAAACTACCTTTTTTTTCTTAAAAAAACCCAAAAAACTGTACCAGCACAATTTAGAAGAATTTTAAGAAAATGCAATAATTTTGCAATAATTTGGATTTTGTACCACATATACATAAAATCATAAACAAAAAAAAAAAGGTTCTTCGAGGGTTCTTAAAGGACTCAGTGGATCCTTAGTGTCCCCAAAAGGTTCCTGCTTGGAATGTTTTCTCATAGGAAAACATTTTACTGTATAATTTTATAGAGAACTTTTAAGGCTTCCCCTAGAGGGACAACCAAAGAACCCTTAAGACTTTCAATCAATAAGAGCGCATTGTTTTGGATTTCATTTTGAATACGTAATGATTTAACCAGAACCTATTTTTTCTCTCCAAACTCCTCCTTTTTTTAACTCAGAACTTCCTCCTGCTCCATCCGATGTCTCCGCCTCCAACATCACTGACTCCTCAGCCTTCCTCAGCTGGTCTGTCGCCGAGGGCCACTCCGTCTTCAAGGTGATCATTCGTTACCAGGAGACGGAGGAGGCGACGTACAGCCAGCAGGTGGATCTGGGGGTGCACCCGTCCCAGAATTCCATGCACTTCATGCTGAGAGGTCTGAGGGCTGACACTGAGTATCTACTGGAGCTCTGGACTATTAATAACATAGGGGAGAGCAAGAAGAAGAAGCAGGTCTCTCTGAGGACGCTAACACCACAGGAAAGCTCACGTGAGTCAAACACACACACACACACACACACACACACACACACAGAATGCATGCACGCAATATTTGTCTTTAAAGCAGCTTTATATTTTCTGTATCTCAGGCCTGTACAGGTTCAGAGCTGATGGAAACATGCTATTTTATGCCATTCTGGGTTCTGCTGGAATGACCTGTCTTACCATCCTGCTGGCCTTCTGTATCGTGCTCCAGCTCAAGAGAACCTCCTTTCAGAGACGCATGGTGTGTGTGTGCGTGTGTTAAGCTTCATTTTCCGTTAAGTGCTTAGTAACAGGTGCAGAGTTAAGTACAGTTCATGGAAATATATCCAAAAAACTGGAATGTGTGTGTGTGTGTGTGTGTGTGTGTATCTGACAGTTTTGACCTTGTGGGGACATTTGGCTGGTCCCCATGAGGAAGACTGCCCCCAACCCCCCTGCACCCCCAGCTTTTTTATTTTAATCCATTTAAAATTGCTAGAAAAAAAAGAACAATTTACCTTCTTCGTGATATCCTAAGGGTGTGCAAACTTTTGCACTTAACTGTATGCACTTCTGCTTGTATCCCAGCTTGGAAGGAATTAAGAGACAGAACACAGGGTCAGCCATATTTGCGAGTCGAACCTAACACGGGTTTTTCAGATAAACGTAGCTGTCGTGAGATCACACGTACGTTTATTATTTTTTTTCTCTAATGGCGGTGTGTCTCGTCTCTCAGAGAGAAGAACCCGTGGTCCAGTTTAGCTCCGGGTCTTTAAACACTCAGAAGAAAGTGACAAGCTCGACACAGGCCGTGTCCTACCCGATGCTGGAGTGGAACGACATCAAGTTCCAGGACGTGATCGGAGAGGGAAACTTCGGCCAGGTGCTCAAGGCTCGCATCAAGAAGGACGGCCTGAGGATGGATGCAGCCATCAAGAGGATGAAAGGTCAGGAGTCTCGTACTGTTTAATACTCGTCTGCTGATTTAGACTGGTGTAAATCTATAGTCTGTTTTTATGTATATTAACATTAACATTAGTCAGGGAGTAACCTGGAATTTCTACAAGGGCTTTAAAACTTTTTTCCAGATCAAACATCCCAAGCAAACATGAGAGGAAAGGGTTTTTTTTTTCTCTCAATACATTTTTAGAAATCATTGGGGAACATTTATGTTTTCTTAAAGTAAAGACGCCAAAGTATGTGAGACTGGCATCAGACTGAACGGTCATCATTCCATCCTGACTTTGAAGAGAGAAGGAGAGAATATTATTTGAAGCCAGTCAAGGGGTGTGTGCACTGCAGAGTCTTCATCCCCATTCATCAGAGGCTGTTGAGAAAATCTTACATCATCGCAAGATTGAAAAAGTGTTGCGAGTTCAAATCCCGATGATGCCACAACCATCAAGAGAGCAAAACGGGACATGCCCTCTGTGTGGGAGATACTGTATTTCATATTCTCTTCCCCCTAAGAGAATTAGCCAAGAGTTAGGAAAAAAAAGAAGGTATTTTGGCATGTTAGGATGGTGGTTTTTAAAAAAAAAATAAATAAAAAATACTTACCCATCTGTTTCTCAGAATACGCTTCTAAAGATGATCACAGAGACTTTGCGGGTGAGCTGGAGGTGCTGTGTAAACTGGGTCATCACCCCAACATCATTAACCTGCTGGGAGCTTGCGAGCACCGAGGTCTGTATCCCTCGCTTTTCAGGGTTCAAGTGCTGTTCGTTTTCCCATTTCCCCATGTTCCTCTTCCTATTTCTTAAAATGTTTTGCCACCTGAGCAGTACTATTTCAACTACTGAGTCAGTTCTACTATTGCACTTTGCTTTGATGCCCAGAATGATCTACAACTAAATCACTGAGGTTGCTGAAGACTAACTAAGTTGATAAAGACTAACAACAGCCGAACTCCGCATCTCTCTCAGGTTATTTGTACCTGGCGATCGAGTATGCTCCTCATGGCAACCTGCTGGATTTCCTAAGGAAAAGTCGTGTCCTGGAAACAGACCCGGCCTTTGCTATCGCTAACAGCACGGCCTCCACGCTTTCCTCCCAGCAGCTGCTACACTTCGCCGCCGACGTAGCTCGAGGCATGGACTACCTGAGCCAGAAACAGGTCAGCAATCCAGCAGTCTCGCTATAGGAAATCCAGAGCCAGCGGAATTCTCTGAAAACACGCAGTCTTTATATTTATTAAAAGATACGTTGGGATGTCCTTGCCTGTGAGCTACAGGTGGGATTTGTGATCTCATAATTCAACTCTTTGGAAGTAGAGCAGTGGTAGCTCAGTGGTTAAGTTGTTGGTCTACTGCTCAGAAGGTTGTGAGTTCAAGCTGCCATTGTTGGGCCCTTGAGCAAGGCCCTTAACTGCTCAGATGTTTGAATGAGATGAATGTAAGTCGCTCTGGATAAGGGCGTCTGCAAAATACTGTAAATGTAATACCAGGACTGATAACGACAATACAATACAAAACAGTGTCTAGAAATGTTCTTCCACATTCTAAAAATCCTGATAACATGAAACGTGAGCTACTTTTGTTTAAAGGAATACTCCAATGCTTTTCAGCGCTGTGTTTTACTATACATGAATTACCACAGGTTAGAATTTCCATACATCTCTCTGTACTGAGAAAAAACAAAAAAAAACAAAACCTGGTTTATTTGAAACTCGAATGAAACCTGTCGAAACTAAGGGCAGTCTTTGGTTAACGACAACGAAAGTGCAGTTGTTGAATTCTTTTAATACTCGATTGCCTATATGATGCAAATTCACTATGACTGTGACAGTTGAACAAAAAGAAATCTGAGAAAGAGATGATATAAAGTCTTAGTAAAGCAGTCATGTGGTTTTAGCCAAAATTTCCGGCACTTTTCCGAAATTTTACATAAATGTTTCCATACTTCAACGACTGCCCTTAGACTTCCATTATACAGTAAGTGAACATTTTCAGTTATTTCCTCACTACATGGACATGTGACCAAATGATCGTCTGAGCTAATCACACTTACGTTACACGTGCTGTAAATACAGAGCAGGTTGAAATACTCGCGCGAGAGTATTCCTTTAATGAGAATCTTTTGCTGCTTCTTGTAGTTCATCCACAGAGATTTAGCAGCCAGAAACATCCTGGTAGGTGAAAACTACGTGGCGAAGATCGCCGATTTCGGGCTCTCGCGAGGACAAGAAGTGTATGTGAAGAAGACCATGGTAATGTCTTGTTAAATATTTATATATACGTATAGTATTGTATAATTGCTTATAACGTACAGTATATAGAGCTAAACGGAGAACAAATCGCTGGCGTTTTGTGCGTACAGGGCCGATTACCTGTGCGATGGATGGCCATAGAATCTCTCAACTACAGTGTGTATACAACCAACAGTGATGTGTAAGATATTCCAGATCCTTCAAGCAGAGAAAGTAGTAATGATAATAATTCAGTATAATAATTTAATACGAGTAATAGAGATTGAAATCAGTCCTACTTTATCTCTCTCACCTTTAGGTGGTCATATGGAGTGCTTCTCTGGGAGGTGGTGAGTTTAGGTGTGTTCACATTGTGAGATCTTTTTTATATTAAACAATACTTATTGTAGTACATGATCCCAGACTGTATGAGAGAATAGAATGATACAAAACTTCTATGGGGTAAGAAAAAAAAAGGATGATTCGCTTTCTGTTTTCAAGGAAAGTTGTGATATTGAGGAAACAAAAGACTTTGAAATAATTTCCCAATAACACGAGTGATAATAATAATAATAATAATAATAATAATAATAACACGTAAATATGGAATAAAACTCTACAGGGTGTGCTGTTATTGGAAAATCAACGCTGAATATTTTCCTATAACAGGACATCCTGACGTGTTTATTCCTCTTATACCACAAAAAATTTGCCAACAATTTTTATGCCATTTATTTTATACCACAGTGCTGCTGAATTCTCGAATCTGATTGGTCAGAAGGTGATTAGTTTTTCAATACCGGCACTTCACAGGTTTGTATTAATATTGAGCTTTATCTGGTATCTCAGTAACATGATAAGCTGGGTTATATTTTGTCTTTACCGTTTAACGTCGCAATACAATCGCGACTCTGAATGGATAAAAAGTAACACGTGCCTTTTTTTTAATGAATGCTAATTTTGAACGTTGGCAAATTACTGTGGTGTCTCGTATTCTTCACATGTCTGGGCGATGGCGTAGGGCGACTAGACGGGGAAAAAAAAAACAACAACAACAACAAAAAAAAAACCATCCAAGCTCAACTAAATCACCCCAAACCGTGTGGCAAAATGTGTTATGGTCTGATGGGACCGATTCCAAAAGGTAGAATAATTCCAAAAGGTATGTTCGGTGCATAAAAAAAAAAAATCATCAAAAGAACACAGTGCTTCACCCATGGTGAAACATGCTGGTGGCAGCATAACGCTTTAGGGCTGCTTTTCTTCAGCCAGAACTGGGGCTTGTATCAAGGCGGTGGGAATCATGAATTTCTACAAATTCTCGTCGATTTTAGTGCAAAACCTTCAGCTAGTAAGCTGAAGATGAAAAGGAATTTCACCTTTCAGCACGACAGCGACCCGAAGCATACATCCAACTCAGACGTTAAAGGCGGGAACAGATCTGACATGATTTATCTTGGTTTAAAAAAAAAAACAAAAACCCTGCCTTTTTAACAGGAGTGTGTAAACTTTGTATACTCATTGTATGTATATATCGATGACGCTGTTAATACTGATGATGTTTATCTCATGGTCACGTTGGTTTGCAGGTGGGACGCCGTACTGTGGCATGACCTGTGCTGAGCTTTATGAGAAACTGCCTCAGGGTTATCGCCTGGAGAAACCACTCAACTGTGATGACGAAGTGTAAGCGTGTGTTTCAGACATTATTCATTAATGTCTTTATTAATGTTATTTATTCATTACTAATCAATTTTCTGTTTGTGTGTTGGCTCTCTCATGTTTTTTTGTTTTTGTAGCTATGAGCTGATGAGGCAGTGTTGGAGAGAGAAGCCTTACGAGAGACCGTCGTTCACTCAGATCCTGGTGTCACTCAACCGCATGCTGGAGGAGAGAAAGGTGAAGAAGAAGAAGAAGAAGAAGAAGAAGCAGCATACAATCCAACAAAATGATGCTCTCCAACTCCTTTTGGCCTTTTTTCCCGCCATTGCACAGAATACAAAAACATTTGATACCACAAAACTGGACCTGATTATTTTCCTATAACAGCATGCTCTGAAGAGTTTTATTCCACTTATACCACAGAAATTCTCCACAAAATCACCACAGTCGTTTCATTCTTTATTAATTAAAGAATGACACACGATATGACGCTTTTTTTTAATTTATTCGTTTATAGTAGTGTATTAATGTTGCGGAATGTCCGGAAGATGACTTACATCCTGGTATCACTTATGTTATAATAGCTATAGATAGTCATTTCCTCACCAACTTATTTTTTTTTCCCCTCTCGCTTGAAACGAATGACAACAAAAAGACGCAGCTTGTTACGGAGAAGCGCTAACACTGGAGACTCCTTCCATAAATGTTCAAAAGTTTTTACAGTGTCAGCAGTTATATGTTTTTGTTTGATGTTCCTGGCTGGATTTTAAAAAAAATAAAAAATTTAATACATAATCAAATAAAATCAATACATTTTCCCTTAACGCTTACGTGGAGCGTCTGCTGTGGATGAGTTGTTACTCATTAATAACAACTCGATAATGTAATTGAAAAGAACAATAAAACTCGTCAGAGCTGCTGTTATAGAAAATAAATCAACCGCCTGTTCCGGTTCTAACCGTCTCCCAAGTTGATGGGAAACTGGAAAGTGCTTCTAAAGGTACGCTCACACATACGGAGATTTTAAGTCGCCAGTCGCTGTACTACGAAGTCGCCAGTAGGCGTTCCTACTACTGGTTGCCATAGCAACATTTATCCGTGGGTGGTGCAACTAGCATTCCACTTCTGACAACAAACCAGTTTTCTTGCCGCTAAAATGAAACATTCTAGAGGGAGAGCGTTTGTATATAAAATTTCCCAGTGATTACAGTATATATGCATCATATCCTACGAGATGTAGGAGAAGCAGTGTGTGTGAGCCCTTTGTCGCCGAGGTGGCCATCTGTCAGTGGCGAAAACGCAAGAGCCGGACTGTGTGGGTCTACGAAACAATTCGGACTCGCACTGGCAGCATGGTGGATCACGCATCACGCATCACGTGCGCTCTACTGTCTTCACTCCCGTTGCTAGTCGCTGCACCAAGTTGCTCAAAAATTAGCCTAAAGTGAAACCTTTGTCACGTCACTAGACACGCCTACGTCTAATCACCAACGGTCGCTGCCGCTCATGTCGTCAACTCTCGTTGAAAACGAATGGTCTCCGGTTGCTCTGACGCTGCGAGTCGCTGTGTGTGAACGTACTTTAAGTGGACGAGTTCTTGTTTGGTTTTTGAATGTGCAGTGGAGAAACTGGCCATGTGTTCGCCTTCACCCTATTAGATTGGGAGCGGTCATGTGAATGATACTTAATTGCGCTCACAATATTAACCTAATAGTTAGTTATTAAACTAACCTTTCCCATTCCTCCTCTCTCTCTCTCTCTCTCTCTCTCTCTCTCTCTCTTTTGCAGACGTATGTGAACACTACACTGTATGAGAAATTTACCTATGCGGGAATCGACTGCTCTGCCGAAGAGGCCGGCTGACTTCACCTCCCCGTGCGCCTGCGTCGCCGTTCGCTCTGAGTATCGGACATGTATCATAACGATTTTACAATCCTGTGATCGGGATTCACGGACTAGAAATCTTCTTTTTTTTTTTTTTGCACACGTTGTGTCTTCCTTTTCTTTTCTTGTTATCGTGATTACTTACTGAAGTATCGGATCATACAGTACATCTGTGTATTCTCATTTGTGTTGAGTCGTGATGCTGAGTGACTGAGTGAGCGACAGAGTGTGCTGTTCTGCAGCCCAAACTCTAGACGCGTGTACAAAATCCTAAGCTGGACATGGCGGCCATTTTGAAAGTTTTGGTTGCTGTATATTGGGCATTGTGCAAACGTTCGATGGCTTTTAAAAGACTAATAAACTTCTTGTTGTGAAATGCTGTCGCTTGGGGGAAGAGGATTGTGAAATACTGCAATGCTACAGATAAGAAACAATAAATCACACTCACAGTGAGAACGCTTGTTTTTGCAAACAGTGAACGATAGTAAATCATCCTCTGCTTCCTTTATTAATCAAATAATCCAAAAGCTTGAGGAAAAAAAAAACCCATCAAGGATCTTAAACATATCAGTATATCACGTCACGGTTTCCTGTTATTGTGGTTCACACTGCAGTTATATGTGCACAGACCCGTGCCTCATTATTTTTGGATTCTTGAGCTGATGAAGCACTTCAGGACAAAACTGATGATCAGCGCTGCTAGCTCAGCAGTTAAGATGATATGTAGAACCGGAAGGTTGCAAGTTCAAGTCCAAGGACTCTCAGAGAGCTACTGTTTTGCCTCAATTTTTTTCCTCCCAGTTTGTTTTTGGAGCTACCAATATTTCCATGTAACTCACAGAACATTGTAGGAAAACTTAACACGCTCCAAGGAGAGCATTAACTACCTTATTTGTTATACCTGAGCAAAAGAGATGTGTGATTGGCTCACGTGGTTTTGACAAAAATAGAACTTCTGGCATTTCCAACCAGAGATCAGAGCCAGGTATAACGTTTACTGAATGTAGGATTCAAACTCCAAATACGTTGTGAAAGTTTAAACATTTGTCTCGCTTTTAAGTGTTTTCACAATTGTACTTTTACCCCCAGAAAGTTCCCTTTAAGTGACCACACCATTTGCGAAACAGATCCGCTCCCAAGGCAAAGCAGTGACAGGAACTTTTGGCTTAAAAAAAAAAAAAAAAAAAAGGTAAACGTTTCTAAGAACGTTAAACCGTTTCGAGAAAAATATTGTAAGCACTGTTCCAAGAATAAAGTTTGCGACACCATCTTTTATTAGAACAAATGCTTGTAGAACGCTGCAGGGACGTTAATTCTTCTTAGAAACTGTCAAATGCTGTAACTTATTGAACGCTCTCTGTTCGGTGGGGAATAACGTGATTGGTTGAACGTGTCACGTTACGTCCAATTCCTTCACAAAAGTTACACAACGGAGCACGAAGGCACGTTGAAGAATGCCTTCTAATGTAGGTCAATGCTGGAAAAAATGTTTAAAATAGTCTAGAAGCAAAGCTCTTTGACTCGAAGGCTTCATCTAAACTGCTGATCAGCGTCGAGTAAAAATGAAAAGTAATGAAACAGTTGAATAAATAATAATTAATAGACAATAAAGGGATGTATAACATTTCTAAGTGTTTGAAATCAGGTTCATGAACTTAATAAGCTTTCTCTAGCTTTATCTTGTATATAGTTTCATATCCATGAATTTCTAGTTGTTATAATCTTCACAGGTTGTATTATGTATATATGATGAGCTCTGAAAACGTGTGTGTCCAATCCATCAATGTTGAGGCACCATCCATCTTTCTATGTCCTGGCTATATCTGTATAGTTTAAAAAAAAAAAAACAACAACAAAAAAACAAAAATAAATAATAATACAATACCGTATTAAGATGTTTAATCCCCAAATTTTGGTGGGATTTAATGTTTCAACCTTAAATCAGCATTTCCAATCTACATTAACCAACACCTCTTCACTTCACATTTGTACAGTATATTAGCAGTAGGTTATGGGAAATTGGTTCAAATCTGAAGGAAGTTCGTCGGTTTAAATTGTCCAATTCAAACTATAATCATAGTTATAGTCGAAACATCCAAACTGATCTCAGGGCGTTCTTCTGCACGACTCGGCTTCGGCTTTTTCCCTCTGCGCCAGGATCGTGAACACCTCGTAGACCCGGAACGCGGCAAAGCCGGTGGCCACGAGGCTCGCAGCTCCGAGGATGTACCACCAGTTGAAGAAGCCGAAGGAGACGCCCTTGACGATGCAGTAGAGCCCGAAGCACACCAGGGCCACGGTGGAGAGGATCTGGACGCACAGGGGTGGCCCGGAGGATTCCGATTTCTCCCCCATGGCTGAATCACAGACGTAGAGAGAGAAGTGTTCTCCAGAGCATCGCTTTTTACGAAGAGCGTCAGCTGAATTCCTAGTGCACGGCGAGAATCTCCATCCCGCCTGCTCGCTTTGGAGAGCTTGGCCTTATATACAGCTCAGCTTACAAATCTATCCTGAAAACCTGCTGAAGGTAAGTCTGAGGTCTAATCTTCCTCTCAAAGCATAGAAGGATCATCCTAGCAGGGATTACGGCACGGATATACTCACTATCCGGAGCAAAACATGCAATCAGCGAGAGTGTGTTCTCTCTCTAAAGAGCTTACAGGAGACATGAAACCGCAAGCTAGAAATGCTGGCTGATTATTTCTGTCCATGTGATGCCACGGAGGAGTTAGCACGACTGCTAGGAGGCAAGTTTTGGAGGATAAAACAGTAGAACTGTTGTTTGCTGTGGAGATATTTTTTTAGCACAACTTGCATAATAAAAAAAATAAATAAAAAATTTAAAAACTGGCTGGGGATGGACATATGATAAATTTATTAGCTAGGGCAAGTAGAAGATTCAATGTGCTGCCCAGTTCCATGTTTTGGCTGCTCGGAAACCAAAAACCTAGTGTAATTTAATAACGTATGGCAAGCTAGTTAGCTAGTCAAATACCTTAATACAGACTATGAATGTTTAGCTGGTTAAGGACCTACACTAAAATCTACACTGGGCATTTAATTAGATAAACCTACCATACAGGTCACTCAAGCTCAACCACTGAGTAGATACAAGTGGATCAGCTGCATTAGGACAAATCATAAAAACACCCAGAATCTAGCTAGCTAGCTAGCTACAGTCGAGTGCAAATGTTTACACACGCTCAGTTTCTGAGTTTCTTTTACTAAAACTCCCAAAGAATCTGTATTTTAATTCCATGTTCATTTAATGTCATTAAAACAGTTATCTTTATTACCAAGCTCCAACGTTTGCATCTCTGTTTTCATGCTCTAATAAACATATTTATTCAAATGTACCTCGTCAATGACCTAAAACACAATCTCTTCACTTAGTCAAGTCTTACTGATAAGGCAGGAAGAGTTCGAACGCGCTCAAACTCTTAAACAGTCAAGATTCAATAGGAATTTGAAGGATATTGGAAATATTGCCCACAAATCGTGTGAGAAGAAGTGTTTAGGAACAACGTTACTGACAATGTAAACCGATCGGACATGGAGGAAATACAGACACGAATGCGTAAATGAAAGATAACTGAAAAGAAAAAAAACAAACAAAAAAAAAAAAACCAAACTGTGATTCACAAACAGCAGGGGAATTGAAATAAATTCTTAAAAGTGACTTGTATAACAACAACAAACAACTACATTTATCACAGATCACATCCAGAAATCTCATTTCGTTTGCTTCAATATTAACTTTAACATACGGTTATGTTAGGGATGCATCGATACTCATGCTGCCATCAGGTATCGTCCCAATACCGTGCTCATTTACTCATACCATTGGACGCAAGTCTAGTGTACATCGCAAGCAAATCAGACTGCTCTGAAAATATCAACAGAGCACTTCTCTTCAGCGAGCACTGAGCCACACGTTTCCTTTCCCCTTGCTCTCCAGCATCTACACTTTTCTCATTCGTGCAAATTTTTAATGACCCCTCTCGCGGATTCTGTCCTACATGCTAAGCTTAGCCATTCTCTCACTTTCTAACAAATTTAAACACCATAGCAACTTTGACATAAAACTCAGTTCACTGTTAGCAACACACTGCGACAAAAAAAAAAAAAATACTACTACTAACAAGTTAGGAAAAAGAAACAAAAACAAAACAAAAAAAAAACCATTGAATCGATGTATCCCTAATTTGTGTTGTTTGTAATAATAACAGAACATCCTGAACAAGCCGGTAAAATCTTCTGGGGTTTCCTGATTTGGATGTAGGGGTGTGCAAACTTCTGCACTCAATCCCTTATTGCTAAGGCTTGATTTATTTATTTTTTTGTAACTACGAACATGAGACTTTTTTATTTAATTTATTTATTTATTTTTAACTTGATGATGTGTGGAGTGTTGCTGAAATATCCCCCCCCCCCCCATAAAGAGAAAAAAATTCTCTTTATGGGTTAAGTTGAGGGGTCCGAGCTGAGGCTCTGTGTAGCTCCTTTGAGGAAATTAAAAAGTCGATCATTAAAAAAAAAAAAAATAATAATAATAATTAATTTAATTAGAATGAATTGTCTGCTTTACACTGATTAGTGGTCACCACTACACTAGAGGAATGTCAAGTGGTCTGAACATCCCTGCCCGCCACCCTCACCACACACACACACACACACACACACATTCCTATAACTCACAATCTCCGACAAGTCCTGCATAGTTTAAAACCCTGTATTTCTCAAAAAACAAACAAACAAACAAACAAAAAAAAAAGTGTAGGAGCATGATTTTAAAACCTAGTAATAGTCTAATGTGGATGCAAAGTGTGTGTGTGAGAGAGTGAGAGAGAGAGAGAGAGTGAGAGAGAGAGAGCGAGAGATCCTGCATCATTACAATTATCTCTAAAGTCTAAATTATTACAAATCAATAAAATCATCCCATCAAGCATTTGAACCGCAAGTGAAGGAACCAAACCATAGCTTTTGATAGTCTGAACACACCATAAATCACTATGGTAACACACACACCCTCACTCTCACACACACACACACACACACACACACACACACACACAATTAGTGTTTACCAATGGTTAAATTCACTAATCCCCTGCAGTCATTAGACAGTGAGAGCTTTACAATATTATTCTCATCCAAAATAGATCTACCTCCAGTCACGCTGCATAGTTATAGTTCTTAAATAGTGCATAATCCTATTACTGCATCAGATCGCCACCTGGAGGTGTGTGTGCGCTACTTCTCACCACCGTAGGGTGGTGTTTGCTCTGAGCGAATGCGAGTGTGCTTCGGTGCTTTGTTCTGCGTCCCCTCTTTCTCATTACGTCAGACTTCATCAGCATCACATTGTCCGAGTTCATCCGATCGTCTGTGACGTCCTCCGGTTGAGACAAACTGACAGTTTTCGGGTCCACAGGGTCTGTTACGGGGCCTCTAAAGACACATCCGTGACGTCATCTCTTTCTGCAATCGCAAAAGAAGAGAACAATGCGTCATTATGACGCCACACAATCTTTTACAAGTAGGGCACAAGGGGGGGGGGACACAAACTTTATTAGACACACCTACTGCACAGTGTGTGTTAGTCGTCCTCTAACATTCACACGCGTCAGTTTCTGACCCAGCGCCACACGCTAACCCTATATTCAACCTGGCAAGCGACATACAACTTCATTTTCAATTCAGTTCAGTTTTATTTGTACAGCACGTTTAACAACGGACATTGTCCCAAAGAGCTTTACAGAAATATATAAATTCAGGATATAGGTTTTAAATGTATGAATTTGTCCCTATTGAGCAAACCAGAGGCGACGATGGTGAGGAAAAACTCCCTGAGATGATATGAGGAAGAAACCTTGAGAGGAACCAGACTCAGAAGGGAACCCGTCCTCATCTGGGTGACACCGGATAGTGCCATTATAAATAAATGCCAAGTGCGACACAGAGTTACAGTCTCAGCAACCGCGGTAAAACAACAAAGAAACAAAAAGGGTAGGGGTGCCAATAATTTTGAAACCAGTGGTATTCTTTTTTTTTTTTTTTTTTAAATCTGAAAAATAAAACAGAATGTGGTCACATGTTTGTTTGATAGATCATACATACTTACTGCTAAGGGTGCCAATACTTTAAGAGCTGACTGCAGAACATATAGCAGTTTGTTCGACTTTTAAAAAAAAAAAAGAAAAAAAAAAAAGTATAAAAGTGTGTGTCTCTCTCTCTCTCTCTCACACACACACACACACACGAGTGAAGTAATCCATGTAATACACACAACCCTCTGTACAAAATAGTGCCTTACTCCCTATTCCCTACAATCTACATAGTGTTCTTCATGACCAAGGCTCCATCATTTAACCCTTATCCAACCTGCAATGCATTGTGGGATGTCAGGAATGGTACTTTTATTTCCTTCTTGATAAATGCACTATGATAGTGCTGTGATTCTGGACAAACTGTAAATCTCCTTTTTGCCTACACTACACCAACCACACCACTACACCATGTCCTCCTACAATGTTCAGCAGAGCTTTTCAGCGAGTCCTTACCGACCTCGTGTTCTCTCTCACAAGGAGAGCTTATGATGAAGCGAAGAATGTCGCCGTTGTTCGCCGTGCTGTGTATCGACGCCACCAGCGCTCGTTAGCGGGACGTCCTGTGTTACATGCGAGTGCTGCGGGGAATTAGGCCGAGCAGGATGTGTGATGTAAGCGGTGCGCAGGAGTGTAAGTGTCTCCGACACAACAGTCTGGACATACGGGGTCTGTATCGAGGGGTGTATTATAATGCAGCCTTGGAGTGGAACTGGGCTGCAGAGTGGTGTGGGATTATAATCACTAAATATTAAATCATTTTATTTCGTGCAGTCACAGGACGTGCGTGTGTGTGTGTGTGTGTGTGTGTGTGTGTGTGTATAGTGTTCGAATGCGACCATGTCATTCGGATGAGGCGTTAAACCGAGGTCCTGACTCTCTGTGGTCATTAAAAATACCAGGACACTTATGATAAAAGAGTAGGGGTATAACCACGGTGTCCTGGTGAAATTCCCCCATTGGCCCTTCTCTATCGTGGCCGCTTAATAATTCCTATCTCTGAATTGGCTTCATCACTCTCTCCTCTCCGCTAATAGCTGGTGTGTGGTGGGCGTTCTGTCGCAATATGGCTGCCGTCGCGTCATCCAGGTGAATGCTACACACTAGTGGTGGTTGAGGAGACCCCCCCATGCTATGTAAAGTGCTCGGAGTGTCTAGAAAAGCACTATATAAATGTAACTGTAACTAACTAACTAACTAACTAACTAACTAACAGAAGACGTGATCAGTTAGTTTGAGCTCGTGTTGGTAGTAGATCCTGTTCGCCTCTTTTGTGTTGAAGAGGAATGAACAGTAGAGGGCAGTAGTGAGCCTCAAACCAGGAGATTTTTTTGTTCCTTGACTGACATCCTTTCTTACTGGGTGTTTAATCTGCTTTGAGACTGGCAACTTGTTGAGTCAGTGTGTGTAATTTGCTCTGAATCTTTCTTCTAAACAACTTTTACCCACCAGTGGCTCCAGCTCCTTGCGGTCTATGAGGTTGAGCTCGGTGCAGAAGTAGTAAAAGTGCTTGTAGCAGGTGTTGACGTGGGCCTCGGCTCCCATCAGGATGATGCGGTCGAAGTGGTGGATGTAGACGTGCACGAAGACCCGGAAGAGCCGGCACAGGATTTTCTTACAGATCTGAATGAAGTTCTTTGGGAACGGAATTCCTGAGAGAAAGAAAGAAAAAAAAAAGAAAAAAGAAAACAAAAAAAAGAGAGATTTTTGTCAAGCGTTTGGTTTGTTTGTGACGAATACTGACTTCTGATTAACCGGGATAATCTTAGTGGGGGAGATTATCCGTACAGGCACTCCGGTTTCCTCCCCCCAGTCCAAAGACATGCATGGTAGACTGATTGGCGTGTCCGTAGTGTATGAACGGGTGCGTGAATGTGTGTGTGAGATTGTGGCCTGCGAGGGATTGGCACCCCGTCCAGGGTGTACCCCGCCTTGTGCCCAATGCTCCCTGGGATACGCTCCAGGTTCCCCGTGACCCTGTAGGATAAGCGGTATAGAAAATGGATGGATGGATCGATGCGCGCCTTCAGTGTTCAACCTTCAGTAGTTTCTACTCCAACCGCTTGTTTGATGGACAGCTATGATCATCCTACTCCTCCACCATAAATTCTCATGGCTTTCCAAGGTTCATTTCAGCTGCTTCTCAGAAGCCGAGACTGTTAGTGGTGTTAGACTAGCAAAGAGCCAAACGGGATATTCCCAGACACTCTTCCCCCACCTATACGCAGCCAACAGGAAATGTCCTGGTGTCCTGGAAAAAAAAAAAAAAGATCAAATTAAGCATGGCAGTGCTGACTCTGCAGCTTCATAAAGCTCAGTGGAAATCGAGGGAAGCATCCTCTTTACACACGCACCTCATGTGTAACAGATTTGCTATGTGAAATTTTATTTAAAGCACACCTATTATGGTTTTGAAACGTGCCTAATTTTGTTTTAAAGGTCTCATACGATAGATTTACACGCATCCAAGATCAAAAAACACTCATAATTTAAACTGCAGCGTTACCTTTTTCCCACCAGTGTCTAAAGCGACTTGTTAAATGATCCGTTCTAAAGGATTCGTTCTAAACTCCTCCTTTCAGAGAGCATACTCTGCTCTGATTGGTCAGACGTCCCAGTCTGTCGTGATCGGTCTACCGCTGTCAGCGAGCAGCCGATGAAATCCAGAGGCTGGGTTTTTTGTTACAAACCTACGTAGGTTAGTACAGGAAGTGAAGTCTGGAATCACTAGCGACTCGATTCAGCTGTTCAGAATCGATTCCTTCTTTTAGGAGTCAATAACTCCGTTTGTCCTGCGCTTTGATTTTTGAAACTTTGCAGACTTTTTACATTTCACAAACACGCTACGTGAAAGGGAATATTTGAAAAACCATAATAGGTGCACTTTAAGGCTTAAATTGATAGTATGGTCTTTCACACTGTTTACTCTGCATCCTACGCCTCATCTTCTGTGTTTAGTAAACGCGTTCACGCCGCACTCGAGACGTTTGGCATATCAGCTATAGCGTTATATACAAGATTCAACCCCATAGCAACCCTCATTCTACCCAATGTAGCAGCAGATCATAAAGCTCTGAATGCTTACTGGGCTTGTCTGTGCATACAGTCGCTGGAGAATTAGGTACTTTTTACTGACAGAATGTGGACGAGAACCGAAACTGAAAGAAGCCTTTGTGATCGACGACGGACTTTTTCGGGATGGATCCAGTGACTAGGGCTTGGTGATATGATGCTATGATAATAATATTGTGATATAATATAATCTGGTGTCAGTGCTTTTATACATCCTTTGCCACTCTGGAAACTGTAACTAACTAAACTATTTTTTGTACCACCGGCTTCATTTTCCTTCCTTTTCTTTGCGACAAAAAATATAAATAAATAAATAAATAAATAAATAAATAAATCTCTGTGCTTCCTTAGCAAAATAATAAATGATGATGCACATTGTATATCATGAGAATGTCTTGACAAATGATGATTGCTGCCATGTTTACCAATGACTATATCCTGAAACCATCAGAAACCAGCGTACACACGGAGTATAAACAGCCAATCAGATCCAACCTTGTGGTTATCTTAGTCTACGAAAGGCATCGGACGCTCTATAGTCTATAGGCGGAACATCAGAGGCTGAGATTAGTGCATGTATGGTGCTTGTACATGCGTGGGTTCGGTGTCGCTTCCATCTCGGATCATGAAGAATGTGTAGTGTTCGAGGTATTCCAGATGTTCTCGGCGTGGGCGTGTTCGTGTTTTAATCCGGGATGCTGTCGGCAACCGACAACACTGTGGCACTTTGACTGGAAAAGCTCCTGATCACAATCTGGAGGTTAGTAGAATAAATGAGGAGGCTCATTTCCATGGGAAGTGGCAGCGAATGTACGTTCGTGTGTAGGCGGGGAATGAATTAAAGCGCTCAGCATTGTGGCTGAACAAAAGCGCTCGTGGTCGTGTGAAACGGGCTCTGTGTTCGGCCCGGCTGAAACACAGAGCCTGTGCAAATGTTAGCTGAACAAACACTAGCTTGCTGTTGGTCAACTCTCGCATCGTCGAAAAACTGGTGTATGCAAATTCCATCTGACCAAAAGTACAAACAATCTTGGGTCCTAAAGTTTCTCTGGTGAACCTGTACGATCACGCTCACTCAATAATAATAAAAATATACATATTATAATAATCTTGGCTCAGACAATTTGTATGTTTACAAATGAAGCTCATTAAATTATATAAAATGGCACATGGTCACTAACCAACATTTTTAATCTGTGCAAGTTGCCATCTTAAGTGTTTTTAAAAAAAATAAAATAATCATCACACCAGGTTCTATGCAGCAGAAGACATGACGGCATAACCCCGATTTATTCTAATCCACTTCACATATTCTACCAAAGTTTAACGTCTGGCTCTTGCAGTAATGACTATTCTGATTGTTACTGTAAACGCGATAAATCATAAATCGTGCCAGTGCACGTGACGGCCTTTAGTCAGTCCGTCCGGGATTTCGCAATTTTACAATCGCAGAAATGAACGCAAAATCAAGCAATTTTTTTTTTTATGACTACAGCTTTTCCACAGATTTGGGCCAAGATGTGTCGTGTGACATCATCATGACGCGCGTTCAGCCAAAGCCTTCTTCGATTCACGCGTGTCGAACGTGAGTACAGCTAAAAGGTCTCGTTTAACAACAACAATGCGAAAGACCGTGCAAAATAATTATGTGTAATTGCGATTTCGGAAAGAAAAAAAAAGAAAAAAAGAAAAAAAAAGCAAGCACTTTTGGCCGCAACGATCACAAAAACGATCAGTTCGGAAGGATTAGTCTTTTCTGACAGACTTAACCCCTGAAATTAAAACCTAAGTAATTGCCGTAAAACTAATAGGAAACGTGAGCACTTATGAAAGTGAGGAAGATAAATCTAGACCCATCTTAAGAAACTTAGGCGTTCTCCCTAACTGGGCAACCCATTACATAATGGCCAGTGACTGCATTAGACTTTCTCACAGATCTCTATCTTCTAAAGAAATACCATGGGAAGAGAACGTTCTCACATTGTGCACAACTTGCAGCTCAATTTGTTGGAGAATTTAAAAAAAGTGAACACGAGAGAAAAAAATGCTGCATTTGACTGAAGGCCATTACTCTACTAGGAAAAACAAAAAAGAAAACTCTCCCGCAGCAAGTGACGTCAAATCAACAAAACTGGGAAGTTGGATGGGAAGTTGGATGGGAAGTTGGATGCAGCAAAAGACTCGGCTAGGCTGACCTGAATTCCTACAAGTCCTATATTCATTCTTATTCATTTTTCCAGGGCCGCCTGCTGGCTTGGGGTCCCTAAGCAACCGTTTATCCTCTTATCTGCTCCTGATAATCTCCCATGATGCAAACTGGCTCAATGATTACAACAAACCAGGGTGCGCGCTGTTCTAAACGCACAATGGAAGGGTACTAGTACCCGTACCCGTACAGTGGAAGGGTACTAGTACCCGTACCACTGTACTACGGATCCTTGAACCTGGCTTTTAACCTCCTACTGCTTTCGGAGCATCCCGGATTAACCGGATTCTACAAGAAAAACGTGCCGTGACCTAAAATTCCCATAATGCTCCAGAGCTCTCAAACCAACAGCTTGGTGCTTAGTCTTTTCAGTAGGAGCTACAAATCAAAGCCTGGGGGCCAAATAAGACATGACATCCTGTTTTGTCCTCAATTCTCACACTCTCTCTCACACACTCACACACACACACACACACACACACACGCACGCACGCACGCACACGCACAGACACGAAGAGAATCCAGGCCAGTGTGGTTGAAGAAGACATCCAGGATGTTGTGTATATCACACACACACACACACACACACACACACACACCTGTATAATCTACCAAGTTAAAAAAAACAAAACAATCAAGCATCTTACTGTAGTATTATGTAACACTCATTACATAACCTCTTATTTAACTGTTAAAAAAGGAAAACATGAAGAAGGTCTATGCTGTTCATGAAATCAGCTCATTGTGGGAAAACATGATCTCAGTGTGATCTTTACAAACCATCTGTTAAGAACGAGTGACAGAAAGTGACGAGAAAAACGACCTTTAATTGAGAAAAAAAAAAAAAAAAAAAAAAAAGAAGAAAGAAGACATTTCTTGAGCTCTCTTCCTCACTTGTGCGTGACTGTTCAGTTAGAAATCAAACCGTTACAACCTTTAGCCAACACTTCTTCTGTTACAAACAATAATAGTCCCAGTATATAATAATACTCGTACCGCAGTGCTGTCGGATTCTCCGACCTGATTGGTCAGAATCGCATTGTTTCCGTATAACAGCGCGGCTCAGGCGGTAGTTCAGGCTGTAACATGAACAGCAGGTTAATATTAATGCGCTCCTTCTAATACAGTGTTGTTTCTATAGTAACAGCTCACACACAGGGCATTGTACGGCGGATGCCGAACATAATCTGAGGCTTATAATAAACGGATTTAAAAAAAAAAAAAAAAAAAAAAAAAGTGTAACAAAGCGAAACGTTTATTTACTGTAACAGACAAAGTTTCCCAACTCGAGAAAGTCTTCAGGACAGAGAAGTTCACGCTAGGTAGACGTGTTGAACGACAGTGAACGCGGCACATTTTCTATCAGACCACCCGATTGGTAGGTGAGCAAAAATATTGGCATGCTTGTTACTTGTTATCCAGGTGTGTCCTGTTAGATTGACCGTTTAAACAATAAATAGCTCTGAACTATAATCTACTCTTGGTTTTGGCATTTGTTGTTAAAACAGGATAAACCCACATGAAGATCAGAGAGCTGTCTACGGGAGAAAAGCAAGCTGTTTTTGAAGCTGAGAAAAGACGGAAAATCAATCAGAGGTGTTGCACGAGCATTGAGCTTACCCAATACACAAATTCGGACTGTCCTGGAAAACACACGTTACGCATCGTTCGTTAATAAATAGAAACATTGTAATTCTTGGCCAATCGCTCTTCTGTAAACAGAATAATACACTCCAGACCGTGCGATTATAGGAAAATAATACACTTCAGGGTGGTAATGGCACTCGGCTTCGTGTTGTGCAGCATCACACCGACCCGACGTGCGTTGCTTTCGTACAACTAATAAACACAAACACAACAGTATTATATAGCCGTTTGTTCTTCATTTTTCAGTACATTGATTCACATTGGCGAGTTCAGAGTATCTAGAATACGTGTCCTACGCCATCATTCATTCAGAAAACCTGTAAAAAAGTTGACGCTTTTTTTCTCGTCAAACTCGATCTCAGCCGAGTGTAAAAAACATAAAAAAGAAAAATATATATAACATTTCCGTGATATTTAGGATGGTTTTTGGTCGTTTTTTTTTTTTTTTTTTTTTTTTTTTTTTTTTAAATTATTCACGTTAAAATTTTTTTTTAAAAAAAACCCTTTTGAATGAATGTGTGTGTCTCTCTCTAGAACTCCCATAACTTGCCCTGACTGTTAATGAACGATGACAGCACATCCAAAATACGGTGACTGTAAACGTTCTTCACACATCATAATGATTCACACTGCAGCACACGAGCTATTGTTTAAATAAATATGAGAATAAACAGATTTGAGGTTAAACTGAAAGAGATGTAGGCAGACTTGGCAGGCTGGCAATAAGCAGATGGAGCGTGTGTGTGTGTGTGTGTGTGTGTGTGTGTGTGTGTGTGCAGTGTTTTGGACATGGGGATTGTGGGAACCAGGACGCCGGTGCTTAAATCTAATCAAACATAATATCTTTTGTAGTTTTTTTGTTTTTGAACAACTCGATCTCGCACTGCGTGCACGTCAGTAGGACGACACGCTTCCCACAAACCCGGGGAGAGAGATGAAGAAAGTGACACGATTCTTTACAGCATGAAGCGACGGATTATTTGGAGACAGAGAAAGAAAGAGACGTGTTCAAGGCTAAGGTGGAGCAGGAACAAAGGTCATGTGATCTTAAAGCTAATAAGCACTCAGTCGGGGTAATGAGAGACTCGCCGTGCTGCACTCGAACGCTCACCCCTCCCATAGTGCTGCCGCAGGACGCACACTCAGACACACACACGTATATACATGTCTTAATTGTTAAGTGTCCTTTTTGACTAAGAGAAGGAGACATTACCAGAATGCCAAAGCGCACACTGTATAGTGTACAGCTGTGTCGTTCTTAATAATTATGGGTTTAGAGAAAGTGTTACAGACTGAAGAGTAAAGACACAACATAATAACGAATGCTGTTTAAAAAAGGGAGCTCATCAGACTGTCCTCTCGTTATCCTGCCCCTATATATCTCCATCTATCTATCTCTAAATACATATACATATACACACACACACACACACTACCGGTCGAAAGTTTGTGGACACCCGACTGAAACGTTTCTCATGATCTTTAAAAACCTTTTGATCTGAAGGTGTGTGATTAAATGTTTGGAATCGGTGTCGTAGACAAAAATATAATCGTGCCGACGTATTCGTTTCTTTCATAAGAAAACTGATATTTTATTTATAAAAACATTTATTTTTATTTATTTATTTTTTTTTTTTAAAACCGACGACTTTCGGAAATATTCCGAAAAGCAGCCGATAAGAGTCCAGCGTAGAACTCCTTTAATACTGTTTAAAAAGCATCTCAGGGAAATTCCTCAAGAAATCGGGTGAGAAAATGCAAAGAATACTAAAATATATATATTAAATATATATAGAATACTAGAATATATATTTCTGAAAATTCTCGGCAAAAAGGGGGTCTACTTTTGAAGATGCTAAAAATATTAAATTATTTTGATTTATTTTGGATTTTTTATTACAAAATAATTCCCATAGTTCCATCTGTGTTACTCCAGAGTTTTGATGACTTTATTATTATTCTAAAATATATATATAGACAGAGGAGAGAGAAAGTGACAGAGTGATGAAGATGGACAGACAGAGAAACGTAGACAGACAGACAGACAGACAGACAGACAGACAGCTTTAACGTGAGTTAATCTGGCTTTGTGCTTTTCCGCAGTACACTGTGACTTTTCCAGCTCAGAGCCCAGTAGCTGGACTAAAAGAGGTTAGAGTTCACACGAGCCTCCAGAGGTCCTGACACATCCTGCCTGCACGAACTTCCTCTTCCCCAGGGGCTAACACAGACAACGGTCTCATCAATGCACTGGCTTACACACGTGTGACCTTTGACCTGCAGCAGACTCACCTCAAGAGTGCTGATCAGGGAGCAGATTCCCAAATCCTCAAATCATGATCGGATGTCAGGTCATTACACTGGACTTGGATGATGCTGTAGTTTAAATAAAAATGATTATCCCCTGTGGAATGATCACAATAAAATGATACTATCACCATGGAAACCCCACTACAGTACATTATATATCTGAGTGAGGTCTGAGCTGCTTATACTGTAGCCTGCATTTTCCAGGATGGTGATATAACCGTCTGTCCAGTCATACTGACTTTATGACTTCAGTCATAAAGAAATAAATGAGTGACATAAATAAATAAATAAATAAATAAATAAATAAATAAATAAATAAATTTTAATGTACGTATTTATTTAAAAACAATACATGAATAATAAAACAAACTATAAAAAATAAATACATAATACTTTCTAAAAATGCAATATATACAACCACAATTTATCATATTATAGTGATAATTAAAATATTATTTGATAGGATTTTTTTATTATTTTAAAAATGGCCAGTAATTTCTTAATTTAAAAAATGTTGCATATTTAGGAATCTACTTTACCATTTTTCCCATAAGCTTTAGAAAGGTTTGTAATTATTATTATTATTATTATTATTATTATTATTATTATTATTAGGGGGCCAAGCACAAAAGGCGCGTAGGCAATATCTCATCCCTGGGCCGAGACGAGTTCAACGCACCCTGACGCCAATTTCCGCCATCTTGGATTTTGTCAAAAACTGTTTTTTCGCTACTCCTCCTACAAATTGTGTTCAATCAACGCTAAAATTGGCATACAACATCTTCAGACGAACTCCGGACCATGCCCTGAAGCTATGCACCAAATTTCATCACAGCACCACTTACTGGCCAACGGATACAATAACATGTCGGAAATGCATCCATCTGAGTGCCATTTATGCTATTCCTCCTCCGAATGTTCTCCAATCTTCACCAAATTTGAGACCTGTCTAAACAAATTTTTATCAAAGGAACTAGGATAATCAAAACCATTCTCCTGTAACGGACAGGTAAATATCTGAAACTACAACTCAATCATTCTCGAATCCCTCTGCCTATAGTTATGGCTCTGCTGAGTCTGGGTGCTTGGCCCCCGAAAAGGCTGCTTGCAGCATTATTATTATTATTATTATTATTATTATTAAACTGTCATAACAAATATGTTTCAAACCTTTACCATTATTTGAAGAATACATCTCTTTCTTACAGTTTTACTGTAGATGAACTCTTTGTAATGCGTGACCTGAGATCATTGTAATCACAAAAAGTAGCCTACATAGTAAACTCATGTAGTTTACTTGGCAAACAGGTGCAGCGGAACTGATCTGTGGTAAACATTTGTGAAAATGTGTCTCTGTGTGTGTGTGTGTGTGTGTGTGTGTGTGTGTGTGTTTCAGTAAATCCTTGTTAAATCCTCTGTGCGGTTGCATGTGTGACTGCATCCCGTATCTCCCGGAGTTTTAGGTCACATGACCCTGACGAATGTTTGAGCAGCAGCTGGTCTGATTCCTGTCTTTCTCAAACCACCCCCCCCTCCCTCGAGTCTGTGTGCCATGTGTGTTTACTAAAAGATAGTAAAGAAGAGGAAGAGACACCGCTGGATGATAAGGGGCAGGATGTGCAGGTTGGACAAGCTGGTCCTCTCGTCGAGATAAAAAGAGAGAGGAAGAAAGAGACAGAGAGAGACACACACAGAGACAGAGACCTCCGTCATCTACACCTGACATCGTATCACTTACCCTCCAAACCTGAAGCGTACTCTGGCAAATGTGTGTGACATCAGCATGTGTGTGCGAGGCAATAACAAGCGTATGAGTACAGCTAAACAACGCTGAGTACAGACAAACAATGCTGCGAAAGAGCGTGCAAAACGATTTCGTGCGATTGCGATTTCGCCGATTCAAGATTCCGCAAAAAAAAAATAAAAAAAAAATAAATAAATTGCAGCGAAATCAAACATTTATGCTTGAAAAAACTCCGCGAAACCCTGCGTGGACTGACTACAGAACGTGTTTATGTAGCGCGTCCGCCATACAAGTCCTGGTGTATGTTGTTACCATAGAAACAATGACGTATTCAAATGCGAACATTAATATAAACTGCTCATTTGTCAGTCAGAGCCACTATCAGATGTGCTTTTCTAGAAAATTAACACCTCCTGACGAATCAGAATCGAGAATTTTGGTATAAATTAATATTCTGGATCACCTGGAAACAAAAGTCTAACAAAGTGTTCAAACAAATGCAAAGCACAACGTTAGAATTCTACGTGTGGGGACTGCAGATGTCTGGATGTCCTCCGACTTTCCAAACACAGTCCCTGTTCTGTCTCGTGTCTGAACGCCGCCACGCCACAGGCCGTGGCCTTTTCTTCCAGCTTTTCTAAATAATGCATATTTTCCCCAACACAAACAGAACATGGCTACGCTCCGGCTCGCGCCGGGCTGAATAATTTATAGACCTGATGCGGTTTAAAACACGGCGATGAGGACGGGAGAGGGAGAAAGAAGCCTCAGGTGGCGGGAGTGAAGCGGATAATACAGACTCGGCTGGCTCGGGTTGCAGAAGGAGGCTGAAGGGAGTGAGAGCGGCACATCTCTGAGGATCTGATGGCGTTGAATAATTAACACACAGCATGTGATTGTCTTACATGTTAGCGGTACACTACGGGCTCTCAGTGAGGACAGTGTGAGAAAGGAGGATTGTACTTGGGATTTTGGGATTATAATTAGAGTAACCTACTTCTCCTCTCAAATGAATGAACTGTAGTGATTTGGATGATAATAAAGCCCTGGGGGAGGGCAAGTCACTAGCCCGGGTGTCTGGGGCAAGCAGGTTTTGTGTCCGAACTTCCAGTTATTCATAGTTGCCTGGCAGCACGAGGAAATTTTAAAAAGCGAGGCTCAGAAGTGGTGCAACAGAAATGCGGTCGCCCCATCATCACTAGCCAATCACGCATGATCAACCTGCAAGCTCATGTATGCGGAAGAGGGCGGAAGAGGGCGGGGGGGGGGTATCCCAAAATCCATCATGCTAACATCAGTGCTCTGTTAAAAAAACCATCATCTTTTCATAGCTACACTTACCTACGCTGGTGGGAAAGATGTCCTCGTTGTTGATCTGCACCTCGATCCAGTCCATAAGCAGGTTCATGTACTGCGGCGCCGGCAACGCCGTGGGCTTCTTGTACTTGTGCTCATCCTGCCAGCGATACTCGAACCGCGGGCCGCCCGACATCACCGGGCAGCTCTTCTCTGTGCAGAACTCGCACACGGTGCCATAGATCAGGTTGATGCGGTTGAAGAAGTCCACCACGTGTACGGCCACCCAGTCGTTGGGGTCCTCACCGGGGGGCAGCTGCACGGCCGCCCGCAGGTCCACGCCCGAGCTGAGCGACGCCTGAGCCCGCTTGTGCAACTCGAAGCGCTGCGTACCCGGCTCGAACTTACGCTTGGGCCGGAACGTCTTATCCTTGTTGAAGACTTGCTTGAGGGCGATGGACATGGTGAGGGATGGCCGAGGAAGGGAAGAGAAGAGAAGAGGTGGGGCCTCAGGAGGGGAAAGGGATGGAGGGACAGATGATGATGATGATGATGATGATGATGACGACGACTGGTGGTTTCCTCAGCTGATGGCGGGGCTCTGCTTTATAACATGGTCACCTGACTGAAACATATAAAAACACCTGTGATGCAAACAGATGAGACGTCTTAGACTATTAATTAAAAAATTAATAATCACATTTGATTGATACACATGTTGCTTTTAAAGGACATTGATGCCTGAAACGATCATTAAATATTAATTAATAAATACTTTTGGGGTCTTGCTTCAAACAATCTGTGCTCCCAAATTTTTTTACTCCAACGATTGAGTCAACACAAAATCACACTAACTTTAATTCGCTCAATTAGAGGCAGCCGGGTTTAACCCAAAGCAGACTTTTGCCAGCAGCCCGTCGTTAAACCAAATGCTTTACATAAATCTTGAATAACTTCATGTTTATTTTGAGAATACATATTTCTAATTTTTTTTTAATTAATTTAAAAAAAAAAAAGGCTAACTCTCTCACATTTTCAAAAGTATTTTCCAGCTGAAAACCGGTACATAGGAGTGCGCATACTCGGAAGCACAGGATGCAACTTTCAAGATCCTGAAGCTCGTGACCAGAAAAGTTTTTTTTTTTGTTTCAGCAAAGTCACTACAGCTAGTCAGCATTAACAGGTCTGAACACGATGGCTGTGTACTGTAACTAACACTATAACCTTTGGGCATGATAAGGCAGGATGCTCTCACACACACACACACACACACACACACACACACACACACACACACAAACGGAACAAGCCTATAATGGGGGTCTTTTTTAACTACATAAGAGTGGAACTCAGAGCCTTTGTGCTGATAGACATCAGCGTGATGGGGATGCGTCGCTGCACGCTCGGCCTTGCTGTGCTGAACCGACTCGAGAACAACCACAGAAACACCGATTTTAACCTGAGGTCATCAAATCTACAAATGCTTCAGTATTTTGCAGACATGGAGATGACTTTACTTTTATTCCTCCAGGTTTACATATATTTGTTTTGCATGCCTTTGATAATCAGTACTGGGGAAAAGAAGGGTGCCAAACCTTCCTAAAAGCCAACGCAGGTCCCTTTGACTAAGATAGTAGACTTGGAAATTATAATTTGTTAAAACAAGTGTATTAAGTGACAGATAAAACACTTATGGTGTGAAAAAAGAAAATAATCAAATGATGGAGTGGTGGGATATGGCCAGACGCAGAGTAGAGTAACTGTTACAAGTAATAACAGCATGAAAGAAATGAAATGTCATTTCTTTCATACCACAGCAACTGGTCAACGATTACAATTTTACTGTAATGTTGTTGACGTTTATATGTTAACATTGTTGATAATTTTATAATAATGTTACTGAGAATTTTATTGTTAACATTGTTGACGTTTATATGTTAACATTGTTGACACAATTTTTTTTGTTGACACAATTTTATTGTAATGCTGTCGACGCAACTTTATTGTTATGTTGTTGACACAATCAGGGTATATTATACCATAGCTGATAATTTTATCGTAACGTTGTTGCCATTTATATGTTAACATTGTTGACAATTTTATCGTAACGTTGTTGCCATTTATATGTTAACATTGTTGACAATTTTATCGTAACGTTGTTGACATGCGGTTCATTTGATCTGTTACATTTAATGTTGTTGAACACCCATAAATTAAGTCCAGTTATCACTTAAATTATATCAGTCATTAAAGTCATTCTCTCACCAGCTTCACCTTCTGTCTCTTGAAGGTAATAAGAAAAGGTTGGAATATTACCAAGAAACCGCAAAGCCCAGAGCACTTTCCTGTGTGCCTGTGGGATATTCAGCTGTTACAAAGTGCTGACACTGACGACTCCTTCCATGATTGTTTAATAAACATCTCCAAACAGAAAACTTTGTCCTTGTGTAAGCGGTTACTAAAGAAACAATAGATACGTCGTGGAACCAGAGTTAAACGCCTGCTTTGGTGTAATTCACAACATTCATACTGCAACTTTCCCACAGTCAGGATGGCTTTCAGTAACCACAACAAATCTCACTACAACCTCATTAACTCTGATGGCTGTTTTGGTTTCACTACAAGTAATTGGAGGACTCATTCGTAGAAAAATACCTTCTTTAAATTGTGATAAGACGCAAAAGCGGTGTGTTACAGGGGGAGGGTGGTGCTGGTTAAGTGGAATTCCCCAAGCTGTCAGATGTATTTAGTTATCATACACACACACACACACACACACACACACACCTTGGCCCAGGGTGTGTAAAGTAAGTGAAAGCTTATTCTTGTCGTTCTTACACAGAGCCACAGTAAGTTAACGGCAGGGTGTCAGGAGGTTCAGTGTAACAATTTTAAAAGACTTTTTTTAGTTCCACTTAAAAGTCTTTTAAAAATTCAAATTCACCGGTGACACACCAAGCAGGAAATGAAAAGTGCGTGTATCCTGTAACAACACAACAATCCAATACATAAAAATTTATCTGATTAAAACTAGAAGTTTGACATGAATGAGGCGGGCAGGGTGGTTTAGTGGTTAGCAGTTTGCCTCACACCTCCGGGGTTGGGGGTTTGAATCCCGCCTCCACCCTGCGCGAGTGGAGTTTACATGTTCTCCTCGTGCTTCAGGGGTTTACTCCGGGTACTCCGGTTTCCTCCCCCAGTACAAAGACATGCGATGTTGGCTGATTGACATCTCCAAACTGTCCGTAGCGTGTGATTGTGCCCTGCGATGCGCTGGCACCTCGTCCAGGGTGTCCCCCACCTTGTCCCCCACCTTGTCCCCCGAGAACCCTGGGATAGTCTCTATGCTCCCTGTGACCCTGTGTAGGATACGCGGTATAGAAAATGGATGGACGGACGGATATGACTAACTGAAGCCTTGCCTCAGACTCCTATTGGCTGACACGTAGCCATCTTAGACTACATTCTGTGAAGAGTCTTATTTAACAAACCTTTTTACCAAACAAACTTTACTTAACAAGATTTCTATAATGAACAAACTTTTATTTTTTTAAACATACAAACTTTACCAAACCACCTTTTTAAAACAAACTTTAACAAACTTTTATACCAATGTTTTTTTCCAAACTTTTTTTACCCAACAAACTTTACCAAACAGACTTTTTTTTTTACCAGATTTTTTTTTTACCAAACAGACTTTTTTTTTTACCAGATTTTTTTTTTACCAAACAGACTTTTTTTAACCAGACTTTTTTTAACCAGACTTTTTTTTTTTTTTTAACCAAATAGACTTTTTTTTTTTTTTACCCGATTTTTATTTTAACCAAACAGACTTTTTTTAACCAGACTTTTTTTTTTTAACCAAACAGACTTTTTTTTTTTTTAACCAGACTTTTTTTTTTAACCAGACAGACTTTTTTTTACCAGACTTTTTTTTTTAACCAAACAGACTTTTTTTTTACCAGACTTTTTTTTTAACCAAACAGACTTTTTTTTTTTTACCAGATTTTTTTTTTAACCAAACAGACTTTTTTTTTTTAACCAAACAGACTTTTTTTTTTAAACAGACTTTTTTTTTTAACCAGACTTTTTTTTTTTACCAGACTTTTTTTTTTTTTTAACCAAACAGACTTTTTTTTACCAGACTTTTTTTTTAACCAAACAGACTTTTTTTTAACCAGACTTTTTTTTTTAACCAAACAGACTTTTTTTTTTAACCAAACAGACTTTTTTTTACCAGACTTTTTTTTTTTAACCAGACTTTTTTTTTTTAACCAGACTTTTTTTTTTTAACCAAACAG
>JANDJT010000167.1:15398852-15414994 GCA_024331685.1 Stegophilus panzeri
ATATGAGAGAGAGAGAGAGAGAGATCTCTCGTCGTCACACCGTCGTTAGGTCCGAGCGCGTGCGTCTCTCACTCCGTCTCAGCGCGACTGCGGGACTTTTCTGCTCGACTGCTCGGTGAAACTACACGCCCTTCTCTTCTTCGCTCCACTTCCTGATGGCTGTCCCGCGCGCTCCTGGCTCCGCCCCTTGCCTCAACTCGTTCTTTGATTGGCTGTCACTGGTTAAAAAAAAGGAGTTAAAAAAAAAAGCTTAACCGTTACTATGGTTACCAGATGGGCGTTTCGGCTCATTTGAGTGACTCGATTCTATCGAGCAAAGTAGTTTGAACGAATCGACTCGTCCTAATTTCATTTGATTCCTGAACGTTGTGTATTGTGCTACAGTTTCGAGCTCGTGTGTTAGCAGTTTAGGCTAACAGTTTGTCTACACAGGAAGTTATTTTATGGCTAATAAATAACATCTGTCGTGTGATGCGTGTTATGTTATCATTACAGCATGAAAGCTATTAGTGTTCCTACTAAGCCGAGTACTCGACAAAGACACAACCGAAGTAAAAAAAGGTTATTGTTAAATTAAACCCCAAACCGACTACAAAACAAGCGAAACCCTTCGTTTCCTCAGACCTTTTTATAAAAGGTTCATAAACAGTTATATCGTATCCGTTTAGTTTGTGAGCCGATTCAATTCGAACGACTCTTCAATACTCAAATCAATGCTTCCTCGTTTCCTCGCTCCTCTGTCCTCCAGCTTGTGAGCCAGAAATCGATCGAAGTCAGCCATCTTGAAGGACACACATGTCAGTTCTCTAATTGCACCACGAGGAAGCGAGGAACGAGGAGTGAGGAAGCTTCCTGCTTCCTCGTTTCCTCGCTCCTACGTCCTCTAGCCTGTGACCCGAAAGTCAGCCATCTTGAAGGACATATCAAGCTTCCAGAGGAGCTAGGAGCGAGGATACACAGGTGTAGCCTACGTGGAAGTGTTTCATATAAAAAAAAAAAAAACCTGACATGTATAAATTCCCCTCCTCCTTCTACTACATCTGCCACAATCTCAAACAAAAAGACCTTTGATGATGTGATGGAATTTTGTGTGAAATATAATTCAATAATAATATGAATACAGTGTGTACTCTTTAGTAATCCATTGATCCTTGCATGTTTTGGATATTCAAAGCTGCACAAAAGTTGCGATAAATTACGTATTGTTCGTCAATTCATGGTGGAATAACCCAGACGTTTCACATACTATCAGTGCATTTTGCTTTATTACGAATGTCGTTATTAACCAAGCTCCAACAACGCAGGGAAATGAAGGGAGGAAAGTAAACAAGGATGCACAAATAAGAAATAAGAAGCATCCTTATTGTTATTATAAAGATTCTAAATGAACCGATTCATTCGTGAATCATCGTGTCTTTCTCATCTTTTAACTATATTGCTAGCAAACCTCTCATATAGACTTTAATCTGATCTACATAAGCCAAGTGAAAGAGATAGCTGAACTAGAAATAATTAAACCTAACGCTCATAAAGAGTCGTTCAATTTGGATTCATGTGTGAGTCGGTTCAATTTGAACAACTCTTATTGGAACTTACTATAAATTGTCCGACTTGAACCGATTCGTTTGTGAATCACCGTGGCTTTTTCGTCTTTTAACTATATTGCTAGCAAGCCTCTCATATAGACTTGAATCTGATCTACCTAAGCCAAGAGAAAGACACAGCTAAACTAGAAATAATTAAACCTAACGTTCATAAAGAGTCGTTCAATTTGGATTCGTTTGTGAGTCGGTTCAATATCAACAACTCTTATTGGAACTCATAATAAAAGGTTCAAATTGAACCGATTCCTTTGCGAATCACCTTGACCATTACACTTTATACGTTTATTGCTATGAAAACTCTCAGAGTCTTTAATCTAATCTAACTACACGTTAATATTTCCAGTTTTATTACAGCATAACAAATGTGAAATCAAACAGGAAAGTCTTTTAATCTGAAGCTTCGTATAGACTGAAGGAAAGCTCTACCAACTCATAATAATATGCGAGTTAACACACAGTACGTGTGATTTTAAACACACACAATGTCAAATTAACTCTTTTGTTGTTGAATCTACATTTATGTCCAGCTGTTAGTCAACACCGAGGGGATTTTATTGTCTTCAACACATCATTCTAATACCAAAGTGTATAGTTTTGGGAAAGTGATTGTACTGCCACTTATTTGTCATCACCACAAGGAGATTTAAGTGATAATTTGTACTTACTTTCTGCTGATGATATCTACTACATTTTTTGTGCAGTACAATTCTATTCGGCATATTATGAAATGTTACGTATATCTTCAATTGAACATCCAGAAGTTTGACGTGCAGTGATGATATTCGGATCAGAGTGAAGGTCTGTTTAAGTTTTCAGGTCTGCCTCGTAGAAAATGATCAAAAGCAGGCTTTTCCTTAGTCAGATCCCAGATCAGTCATATGATTAGTCAGCCTCATGAATGCCTTAATAATGGGAGGAGGGGGGGAATCCAATCTCATCTCTTCAAGGGAAAAACCCTTTTAAGACATATTACTTTACAACATACTGTATAACCCCAATTATATGCAGTTTATCACATGTATGAATGCAATTCAGTGCATTTCATCTGTAATACATCCGAAAAAATTTCAAACTGCCATTACAGTACTTCATGTAGTAGAACTGCAGCAAGTGGCATCATTTTAAGCAACACTCCAGCCAAAATATTGAAAAGATTAAATAAAAACCATCTACACATCAGTTCTAGATCTGCTTACTCATGTCTTACTGTTTGAGTTCTGGGAAACCCCTTTTCTGATGAAACATTTTGAAGGTGGATGCAAGTTTTGACGAGGAGATGGTAGATTTAATTAGCAGTCAGGATTGTATGGTGTATTTCTGTAATACATTGTACACAATACATAAAAAAAAAAAAATGTCAGAACACTTATACTACAATACCACATGAAAGGAATAAAACGTTACAGGAAGCGACGTGGATTTCGTATTACCCTGTCAAAAATCGGCATGTCTGGAAGTGTTTTATTCGTCTTATACCACAGCAATTTGCTACCGATTGCATTTTTCTGTTAACGGCAAATCGTATTTTTTTTTTATCGGTTTATAGTTACATGATGTCGTGGAACGTGTGTGAGACAAGTTAGTTCCTGTTATCACTTACGTCATAGCAGCTATAAACACTCAACCTCAAAAAAAGAATGCAGCCTTTCATGCTACCAAGACGAACACTTTACAGTGGCGGAAAACTTACTTAAAAAGCTCTGACACTGGAGACTCCTTCCATAAATATTAATGAAATGTCTCCTTACAGAAAACCTTTGTATTCGTATAAACAAACGAACAACAACAACAACAAAAAAACCCACACAAAACAAATCAATAATTAGCTGCCAGTGATGGAAAAAATAGTATCATTATTGATACCATTTATTTCTTTCTGTATTTGTTCAACGGTTTGTTAGTTTATATGAATACAGAGGCTTTCTGTAAGGAGACGTTAATATTTATGAAAGGAGTATTACATAAACAGCTGCTAATAAGAATAAAAATTATGATTATTGTTATTGTTCTTCTTCATCTTCATTGTCATCATCTTCTTCTTTCTCTTCATCTTCTTGTTGTTATTATTACTATTCTTTGCAGCTGTACATTCATATATTTGACAAAAACTTTATTTTCGCTGTGTTTGTCCTGGGAAAAAAAAAAATTTGGATTAAAAAAAAAATGTTTTCTAGCATTAAACATGTAAAAAAAAAAAAAAAAAAAAAAAAAAAAGGTGAATTATAGAAAAACTAAAAAATCTACTATTATAAGGACGTCAAAGGGTTAAATACTAGTTTTATGCTAGTTTCAGGTCTTTTACCTGGACTGCTGAAGTTCAGTTTTTCTGCTTTACTGAGGTGATGATTTCTGTGGGGAAAGTTTCCACTGATCATATCGGCAGGTGAAGAGGTGAAGGTGTTCAGAGATGCTGCTTTGGTACAGTGAAGGTTTCAGCATTATGGAGAGTGCGTTCTGTGCTGACAGGGTTGAGGACAGTGTCAATGCCCAAAGCAATAACACTGCTACCCTGACCAACACGGAGGCTAGATCTCACCCGTCTGCACGAGTTAACCTCTCGAAAGGTGATTCGCTGCGGGATATTATTCCTCCATCCAACCCAAAAACACACACACACACACACACACACACACACACACACACTCTCATACTTTCATACACATGATTAATGATTGTTAGATTTATCCTCCATCAAAGTAGAGGTCAGGAGTCATTTTAGAGCTCATACAGCCACCTCAGGCTTTAACACACCAACAGGAGTCATTTCAAGCCAAAATGAGTGATGTGATACACACAGACTGAGCTGTAGAGGAAACACGATCTGTGATCTTCGCCGTCTCCTCGGCACACAAGGTGAAAATTCAAAGCATCTTGTATGTCACATTTTAAAAAAATGCTGCTTTTTTTTTTTTTTTTTTTTTTTTTTTTTTAAGGCTGATTTTACACCTGTTAGTCCATTTGCTGAGTCTGAATCAGAGTGAAATTGATACTCATGGTTCGTTTGCTATTTGATTTGGTTTCATAGTGTACACCAAGCAAAAAGCGTTCAAACGTATGAGTGGCGCTGAAAATATTCATTCATTCATTGGTCAGAATTATGGCGATGGAAGTCACACAAACTCGGAGCTGGAGCAGAAGGATTCGAATGTAAACGCACGGGTTTCAAATATTCAGCGTTTAGTTTCTCTTCGAAATAAGAATCTTCTAAATCTGCTCCAAATATCCAGAACTTACTGTGCATTCAAGTCCTCCTGGGAAGTTCGTATTTACGACGTCACTTTGGTCGAACAAGATGGCGGTCGGTGTACCTTCTCTTAATTAACTACAAAAAAATAAATAAAATACAGCAAGGTTTTTTTTTTTTTTTTAAACTCTACTACTAGAACATGAAGAACAAAGACTGCACATCAGGTATTTGTTATAGGTTTTTAATCAATTTATGAAGCCACTGTAAATTTTATCGGTACATATTATATTGTAATTATATCACACTATGGGTGCAACCAAGTGTACAATTGGAGGGGGCGGGCACACACCTATTTTCCTTAACAAACGGAAATATTAAAAAAGGAATAGACATAAATAAATAGAATAGACGAAGAAAAGACAGATCCGTTGGCAGGATTCATTAAAGGGGGGCATATAGAAAATATTTTCTACTGTATATTAGGGGGGACAGATTGGTTTTTCCTCAACATTGGGGGGAACACGACCCCCCAAAGAATGCGTGGTTACGCCCATGTATCCTACAATGCTATTGTATTTTGTACAGGCAGTTAGCTTGTCTTATTGTAATTAACAAAGCCTGACAATAACTTGCTGCGTATACCAAACGCATAACAGACTTAAGTAAATAATCCATTTCAACAAATTTACCATCAACTACAGGCGTTACATCCATTGATTCCATCACGTTTTCATACTGACACGCCCCTAACTCATAAAACTCAGAGTTTCCCCACTCGTAATTACCACTTTACGGTGGTATTCCTGTGCGTTCAGCTCGTAAAAACGACATGACTGAAGGCACCATTATTACATTTTTTTTTTTTTTTTAACGCTTCAGAGTTAAATCGCTTTATCACGGAGTACTCTCGGAAGTGAACCGACACCACACCACCTCGCCTTCAGACCGGTTGTTTTGGTCCACACCCGAGTGTGAACACCGTGTTCTCACCTGCCTAATTAAATACACCGAGGAAAGAAACACACCAGAGTTCCATTCAAACGGACTAAATGCTGCATATGTGAACACACCTCAAGATTATAATTCCTGCGTCTTCCTCTTTTGTCATGCAAGAACAAGAAACTATTTCACAACCCCATTTCACCGACTTTGTTCTGCTCTGGTGATGACTTGTGTTGCAAAAATAAGTGTAAAATAAAATCCAGTTACAGCACATGAAAGCGAGAAGTCGATGAAGCAAACTTCTGGATTAAAAATTTGTAACGCGAGTTTATCATTTCAAAGGCAAACGCCGACTTATTTTCCATTTCCAATATACTGGGAAGCACGTGGAAGAACTAATCTTTCAGCCTATTTAGCCTCTGATGGCGGAGTTTTGCTAAATTTGTAATGCATAACGTAACAAGCAGCTGCCTTGCCATTCATACTGTCCATTTAGCTCGGAATTGAATGCTTTAATTGACGGCCACCTTGGAGAGGTAGGAAGAAAAAAGTGAAACCTCTTACCTTCTTGAAAAGCATTCTGGCTTTGAACACCACGGCTGGTCTGCTATTTATTAGCAGTAGGAATATTCTGTGTAATCATATTGCTAAGCAGCAGCCAATGTCAGATAGTCGTTGTTGTATGGAAGGTTCCTGTATCAAGAGTCCATTAGCTACTCTCACTCTATTCATTTAATTCAGCGAATACGTTTTAGCTCGTCTTGTTGTTTTCTGAGCTTCTTGGAGTTCTTTTGCAAAAGATGGAGTTGATCACATGGTCAGGTGGTATTTTTTTTATAGCTGATATTTAAGAGTTATATCCATTGCTAAGGTATATACACATCACTAATGACGTGAGTAGCCACATTAGTGATAGATAGAAATCGTAGCCCATTAGACCTCATGAGGAAATTGTACCGAATCGAACAAGCAAGGCAGATGCGATTGGATTTTGTTCCATTTCATATGAATGAACCAACACTAACTCCGCCCATAATATATAACCTTAACGCTTTTTCAAATGGCTCGTTTCATTAATATGATATGGAACAAAATCCAACCTTATCTGCCGTGCTCGTACAAGTCCTTATGATTTTCGTACGAATTCATAGCGATCAAATGAGTTGTAAGAAAACAAGGAAACGCTAACTCCGCCCATTATATAACTTTAATGTTATATAATTAACTTATACTTAAACTTATACTTATAACTTATACTCTTAAACTTTGTCAAATTTTCATTCATACGATATCAAACAAAAAAAAAACTGTTTCTACTTCGCTCGTACGATTTTTTTGTAAGATTTTCTGATTGGCTAAGTTTTTTTACTATTAAAAAAAAAAAGTTTATATTTTACGGTTGGATTTTGGTCGCTTTCATACGAATGACATGAGTCGTAAGAAAATGTAGAAACACTAACTCCGCCCATAAAATACTGTATAACCTTAAAATTTGTATGTAACTTTTTCAACTTTGTCAACTCATTTCTTTTGTATATTGAACAAAAAATTGTGATCATGTTGTTAGTTTGTTTGTGTGTGTGTGTGTGTGTGTGTGTGTGTGTGTGTGTGTGTGTGTTTTCTGTTAAATCCAGTGCTTACATTTTCACACACTTACTCCTAAAGCAACCTTCAGTCATTGTCCTTTGGTTCTGCTACAGCTTTGGATAAGCTTTGACCTAGAGATGACTAGAGAAGCTCTCAGCTGTTATTCCTGTGCTATATATATATATATATATATATATATATATAAGAAAAGAGAAGGGAAAACAAAGCACGCCTCTCCTTAGGCCCAGTTGGTGTTTATTTACCCGTTGGGCTGCCACAGATATTAGTGGAATAAATGACTGTGTTCAGGACGAGAGGCTTTCGAACAAACAGCCAGTGAGGTAGCGTCTGAGTGTGTAGAATAAACACGCATTTGCGTCTAGCTTTGAGGAGTGGCTGGTCAGTCGCCAGTTTGTGTGTGTGTGTGTGTGACAGATTATAGGTTAGTGGTCGCTCTCTTTGCCTGACACTCGCTTCTGGGCAAAACTACAGTGCAAGTCGGAGCTGAAGTATGGAATTAAAAATGGGTCGTATTTGAGATTCCTGAACGAGTGCCGAAAAACTTGAGCTGCCAGAATAACGCCTTAATAAACCAGTGGAGACTTTTATAAAACCTGGACCAAGTTTATATCTTGTTTTCTACTTTGTTACCCCTTATTTTATGTTCACTACTTAGCAACGAATCAATTTTTAAGCAACCCAGCTGTTACAACATCTACGACAGTGCAAACAACAGATATACTAAATACAATTAACAATACAATTAAATCGAATAACAGTGTATTTTACAGTATCTGTGTTTCTCTTATTAGATTATAAAGCATATTTATGGAAACAGAGCCCAGAATGGCTCATGCACAGAGACCTTGATAGCAGGTGCATGCATGGTAGTGATGGGAATTACAGCTCTTTTTAGTGAGTCATTTTATTTGACTCGGCTCAGAAATAAGAGTTGATTCTTTTGGCTCCCAAACGACTCACTGACATTTTCCACTGACATTTGTCATTGCGTAACTATGGTAGAACTCTTATCCTACATTCTGCTTAATAAAATAACATTACATTTGCATTGACATTTGAATTGCATTTGATAAAAAATGTAGGCCTATTTAAGAGATTTATTTCCATTTCTTCTGAAAACTGATCGCCACACAGGCTGAGTTAAATACACGACTCATCATTCATAAAAAGCAAGGGCTCAGATGTTGAAAAAAATGACATGGAAGCATTTAAGTGGTTGATATCGCATACATCTATGGAAAAAAAGAAAGAAAGAAATGGCTCACGTATGCGAACTGGCTCCCAACATTCATAAAAAGAGGTGAATCAAAGAGTCGACCCGTTTGCAAACGACACATCACCAGTGCACAGGTGAGAATCAAAATAAAATTTTTTTGATTGATATCTACAAATACTTGTCATTTTAACACTTTTTCTGGTTAGTGTCAGGTCAGAATGATAATCTCTCTAATGTAAGCTGTATTTTTTTTTTTTTATTAGCGTATTTGATCTGAAGATAGTTTAATGTTGGGGAAAAATATATGTATATATTATTATATTTTTGTCCCAGACAGAACGTCGCTCAAATGCTCAATAAACTGTAATGGACACCTCTCGCAACTTAAGCAATGACATTTCATGATAGCTTTTGATGAGTGTTATTGGATATATCCAGCCCATGAGATGTGGAGCTCCAGTTTAGTGGGCCACCTTATTCCCCACATGACTCATGCTCCTTTCTGGTTGCCACAGAAACATTGGTTTGGTTGAATGTCAAGTTTGGACACAGTTTGGAGACATCAAATGGCATGACTGAACAAGTTGAGAAACAAAGAAAAGTAAATAAAAAAATAAATCATTCACTGGACAATCAAGAATAATTCTGTTTTCTTGTTATCAGTTAATGAAGACTTTGCATTCTTTGCACATTTATAATTAGATAATACAGATGAATGACAAATTAAAGGGGAATAAATAAAAAAAAAAGCCCAGTGTCTCTGTTATGCTCTGGAGGGCAATTATTTATTTAATGTTTATCCTACATTTCCATTTCTATCCTGTTGGGAGTGGCCTCTTCCAGTATGCCTCTGCCCCCAATCCATGTGACACAAGGGACACTCACTGATGGGTTTGGTGAGGATGAAAATGAAATAAATCACATTATAGTTTTCACAGTCACCAGATCTCAACCCAGGTTTGGAGATTTTGGATCGATGCTGTCCTCTCCACCACTATTATGAAAACACCAAATTGAGGATCTTCTGGAAGAGCATAGTTCAATACTCCAGTAAAGTTCCAGAGACATGTAGAATTGATGCCAAGGTGCAATGAAGGTGTTTTGGTGGCTCGTGGTTACAACTTTTTTCATGTTTGTTCTTCAAAGGAAACATGGCATGAACCCAGTAGAACATTACAGACCGGAAACTCTTTGAAAGAAATTAGAAATCATGACTATTTGCTGTTAAGTGCATGTATGTGTGTGATCATTTGCTCCACATCGTTCGTATTATGCCATCGACGAGACCTAGTTTTATTGTCGATCTATTGATAGATGTTTTAGCCCTCACATCTAATATCAATACCAGCCATAATTAATTTGGACCATTATTAGCGCACAGTAGACTTGCCATTGCTGTAACCGATCCGAAAATTTTGCCTAACCCCAATCCTTTTCCATCTGCTATCTGGCTAGATTTGGAAGCGAGATTGAGTGCTCCCATTATTTATTTATTTATTTTTGCCAAAACCATTTGCCAAAAAGTCCATTTGGACTCCCCTCCCCTCTGTTCCGCTCCATCCTTCCATTGCTCTGAAGTGAGCTGTAAAAACAGTGCTGGGTGTGCTCCGACTTAAACGTCTGGCCTTGTGCCTTCTCAGCGTCACTCAAAGCGCCCTAATGAGGCCTGGCAAGAGCAGGCTTGATTTATGCTGGTTCTGCTCAGCGACAGACAGAGGCTAATTAACGGCAGCAGCTCCCATGCTGAATACAAAGTGGCCAGTGTGTCAGAGGACAGAACTGCAAAACCATCATCAGAACATGGCCGAGAGTGGATACTGACACAAATACATTACAGACGATTGGCTGGACTGTGACAGGTTTGAGTGACTGGGTATAAGTGCCTGCTTTTCCTGTTTGGTCCATGCTTGATCCTGCATTAGGCATTGCGTTTTTGGCTTGCCATTAGTCTAAAAGTGTTTTGTCGCTCATTCAAGCGCAGTAGCTAGCTGTTTGACTCACCATTTATTGATGTCATACCGATGCTGACGATGTCTCTCCAGCCAGGCATGTTCATAGTCTACGCACGGACAAACCAAAGCCAAGCATGAATGGGGTCTCCATCGGCTTTTTGAATTTGCTCTTTCAAAATCCTGACAAGAAACACCCACTTGTAATGGGAATTGATCTAATGGTTTCACTTAGGGATGCATCAATACAGGACCGATACTACATGGTAATATAGTATATCATCGTATATGATATACTGCATGGTGGCTTAGTGGTTAGCATGTTTGCCTCACACCTCCAGGGTTGGGGTTTTGAATCCTGCCACCACCCTGTATGCGTGGCATTTGCATGTTCTCTCTGTGCTTCGGGGGTTTCCTCCAGGTACTCCAGTTTCCTCCCACAGTCCAAAGACATTTACTGTAGGCTGATTGGCATTTCCAAATTGCCCGTAGTGTGCGATTGTGCCATGCGATAGGTTGGCAACCCGTCCAGAGTATCCCCTGCCTTGTTCCCCGAGTTCCCTGAGATAGTCTCCAGGCTCACCTGTAACCCTGTGTCAGATAAGCGGTACAGAAAATGGATGGATGGTCGGAGGGATGGATGTTTCTTTGATACCACGTTCTAATTTTTAATGATTACACTCACTGATACTGCTCCTGATACATCCTCACACTGTCTTTTAAAGATGCTGCTTAAATGCCATAAGGTGTTTTATCAGGTTACTTATATTGTAGGAAGGTGCTTTCCGGTTTCACTGCAGACAGACTGAAGTGCACAGATATGCAGATATGAACATCACTGAAGTCTATTAGGGCAACAGACTACATCTGTGAACTGTGTACTATCATGCTGCTCTATTTCATATCTCTGCACTGCTCAAGGCAAGAACAATAAAAGGCTAACTGACCATTTTTACTATCTGTGATTACAGTCTGCACACAATGTCTTGTACTTTTTGTATTTATTGTCTTGTATACTGTATGTGTAGTGGACTTTCTATAACCTTGACGCATCAGCTTGAAGAACTATAACTATTTATTTCACCAAACCGGACGATGTTATGTCTAGTAAAAACAATTTACAAAGGCAAAGAGTTGTCCCACGTTTCGTTTACGCTTCATCATTTCAGCTCCCATGTTTGTAGCTGTTGTGTGAGTTTCGTTAAATCCTGCTACTGCTGTCCTCTTATTGGTGGCTTTTAGACGAGCGCCATAGCAGCTGAGATTTAAATAAAACATTTCTGAAACTGACAGAACTTTGGCATTGGTTGTCCTTGGTGATGAGATTATCGTGTTACGCTTTTAAGGCCGCTGATCTCGACTCGTAATCTGTTGAGATGGCGTGATTCTGTATCATCACCGAAAACTGCAGCATCCTCACTACTTCCTGTTGATTGGATAGCCTGATAAATAGTGGCGATAGTACTACCGTTCTGAAAATTCCAGGCCTTCAGAAGTTTGAGAAGAGTGAATCAGGGATTAATGAAGCGACTGTAGCACCATTTGGACTGACACACACTAAATGAGTTTGTGTGAAATGAACAATGGAGTTGTGGGTGATGGCTTGACATGTTGGTGTTTATTGACCAAGCAGGAAAATGAATCTGACCTCAGTCTGCTGTCTGACCAAACAACACCTCTTCACGCTCACCGCTTGGTGATCATCCATCCACTGTCCCTAGGCAACCACTGATAATGAGGAAATGGTTCTCTTAGTTAATCTGATAGGAGAGATTTAGGAGTGAATTAAAGCTACATAGAGACAAGTGAAGTGTAATGTTGTCACGTATTTAAAAAATGAAAATAAGTACATTTCCTCTCTGCCTTTCCCTCCCATTCTGTATACATGATCATCATCATCATCAACAACAATAACAACATTTAATTCAAAATATTAAGGGACTCCCAAGGATGCTTCTCCATTTCTCTTTTCTCCATGTAAACCGAGCGCATAAATATCAAATACAAACTTTTATTACTCTCTGTGTGTGTGTGTGTGTGTGTGTGTGTGTGTGTGTGAGAGAGAGAGAGTGAGTGAGAGAGAGTGAGTGAGTGTGAGAGAGAGAGATTTAAGTAGTATTTGTGATGCTTAATTCATTTTGACACTTGGAAATGTTAAATCCCTGAGGCTTCTGCACACGCTTATGCTTAAGTAGGTTAAATAGAACAGAAGCTCCTGGGATCAATTTTAGCATTCTGCATGCTGGCATAAAAATACCGGCCGTTCTATTTCTGAACCATGAAAACCGACAAATTATTAGAATATCTGCAAAAACTGCAACGTGAGGCAGTGAGATGGACTCCTGCAGAGATGTATTTGGATTGATCATTTGGGTTAATCAGTTTATTATTCCAAATTGATTATAGCATTATAGTAAACAAGCTAACCTACAAAATAGAATTATAGAAAAGAGGCTAATCTACAGACTAGCATTATAGTAAAGAGGCTACAGTAACCTACCGACTAGCATTATAGTAAAGAGGCTAACCTACAGACTAGCATTCTAGTAAAGAGGATAATCTACAGACTAGCATTCTAGTAAAGAGGCTAACCTACAGACTAGCATTATAGTAAAGCAGCTAACCTACAGACTAGCATTTTAGTAAAGAGGCTAACCTACAGACTAGCATTCTAGTAAAGAGGCTAACCTACAGACTAGTATTATATAGTAAGCAAATTAAAATATAAACTAGCATTTTAATATACAGACCTACCCACAAACTAGCAAGCATTATATAAAAAGACAATTAAAAGGTGCTAAAGTATTAACTAGCATTACATAAAACAGACTAAAATATTAACTAGCATTATAGCAAACAGGCTATCATTATAGTGACCAGGCTAAGTCTAGAAATAGCATTAGTATAAACATGCTAAATCATAAATTAGGCTTAAAATAAACTATGCTATAATTCTAGTATAAAGACTAAAATATAAACTACCATTATAGTAAACCAGCTAACCCAAGAACTAGTTTTATGGTAAAGAGCTTGTCCTACAATTATAGTAAACTAGATAAAATATAAACTAGCATTATATTAAACAAGCTAAAAATATAAACCAGCATTACAGTAAACTGGCTAAGCTATGGATTAGCATTATAGTGATCAGGCTAACTGTATTACTAGCATTATAGTAAGCAGGCTAACCCATGGACTACATTACAGTGACCTGGATAACTCTAGAAATGGCATTACAGTACAACAGGCTAAAACATAAATTAACCTTATAGTAAACATTGTATCTTGTAGATGCTAAATACTGCATAAAGTAGCTTCAAAGTAAACAGGATAACCCAAAAGTTAGCATTATAATAAACAGACTAATCTACTAACTAGCATTATAGCAAACAGGCTATCTTGTGTTCTGGTGTTATTGAACAGTAGCCAGAGAAACCTGAAATTTTTCATTATTTACACGTGGCGACCATTTCAAACCCTGTCTGGTTTGCCAAGATGGCCACCGAGTAGGCAGACTTTACAACAGAGACTGATTTTGTATGAACCCCCCCCCCCCTCCCAGTCATGTCCAAATGTATTGCAAATGTATGAAAAGCTAAGAATTGTTAGCAAGAATCAGGGTTAGCGTTTGTACATTTTCTCCCAACTTTATTTTTTTTTTCTACTTCGTGTCATGCGTTGAACTAGCTGTCTCGTGTTAGAACATGAATTTTTGCATCATCTTGGGTTGAATTTATTTACGCCAACCGTAACACGCTGGAGGTTCACTGACCTGCCCTGGCTCTAACATTCTTTAAAATGGAGACTACATCTTTTCTCTACACTTGAAGGAATTGACTGGGATTTGATGGTATGTGATCTGTGGCAGCTGAATTACTGACCTTAGTCGCTTGCATTTTGTGTGTGTGTGTGTGTGTGTGTGTGTGTGTGTGTGTGTGAGTGTGATGGATTTAAAGGTTGTGGCGGCCCTTGAGGCAGTTGAGTCTGAAGAATAGCTGTGTTGAATGACATTTGTATAACAGTAGATAACTCATGCAATGTTCCATAGATGTGATAAATAATCGAAGATGAACATACAAATATACAAAGAAAAACACCTGGAGCAAAATATATAGTGTTGATTGAATGCAGACTCCCATAAATACACACCTTTCCTGTTAGTTCCAATCAAGTCAAATGTTTCACCCTTGGAAGCCCCACCCCCTTCTCCTCATCTCACCTTCGTAATGTTTTTTTTTTTTTTTTTTTTGGTACTCTCATCTCGACTCAGTTTTTCCCGCTTGAAAGTCCCTGACTTGGCATTCTCGCTTTCTGTCACGGTGAATATTGTCTATTCATTATTGTGAAATGAATTGTAGGTAGCGTAACTAACATTAGACAAGTATATAAAGGGAGTAGCCATAACGTTAAATCCACTGACAGGTGACGTGAATAACATTGATTATCTCGTTACAGTGGCACCTGTCAAGGAGTGGGATATATTTATTAGTCAGAAAAGTCATTTCTCAAAGTTGATGTGTTGGAAGCAGGAAAAATGGGCAAGAGCAAGGATCTGAGCGACTTTGACATGAGCCAAATTGTGACGCCTCGACGGCTGGGTCTGAGCATCTCCAAAACGGCAGGTCTTGTGAGATGTTCCCGGTATGCAGTGGTTTGTACCTACCAAAAGTGGTCCAAGGAAGACAACCAGAGAACCAGCGACAGGGTGATGGGAGCCCAAGGCTCATTGATGCATGTCGGGAGTGAAGGCTAGTGCATCTGGTCTGATCCTACAGAAGAGCTACTGTAGTACAAATTGCTGAAAAAGTTCATGCTGGCTCTGATAGAAAGGAGTCAGGACACTCTGCTGCATTTGGGGCTGCATATTGTAGCTGCAGCCTAATGGCAGTGGTCTCTTTCAGGATAATGCGCCCTGCCACACTGCAAAAATTGGTCAGGAATGATTTGAGGAACATGACAAAGAGTTCAATGGATCCATGGAGGCCCCACTTCTCTCCTGCAAATGTCTTGGTGCCAGATACCACAGCACACCTTCAGAGGTCTTATGGAGTCCATGCCTCGACGGCTCGGAGCTGTTTTGGCGGCACAACGGGGACCTACACAATATTAGGCAGGCGGTTCTATACGGCTAATCGGTGTAGCTAACTTAACTATAATTTGTTATAGATGTCAAAAATGGCACTTTTGGTTTTTGGCCAAAAGATTAAAGAAAACAAAACAACAACACTACAACGACGTCGCATATAACAGTTTACAAATCATTTAAATGGTCGTCCAATGATAACGAGAAAGAGATTTAAAAAAAATGCTAATCATGGTCAGCACAGATGTTTTAAAACAGTTTGAGCAGCAGCAGATTAACAGTGAAAAATGTCAGCCATGTTCAAGCGTTTCACAAGGGATATAAGACGAGTGATTTTTAAAAGGGCTAAATCAAAAATGTAAAATAAATAAATAAATAAATGTCTGTCTTGCTATTCGGCCAGACTACGCATTGTTCCTCTTCCATCTTAGCATGTCTGTTAAACTAGCTAGCTAGCTAACTGTCTGATTTCTACAGGGTTTTCCTCTTCAGAAGTTGAGCCTTTCAGCTTTCTGGTTCTTGCGAAATATATTGTAGGCTCCCCCCAACCCCC
>JANDJT010000167.1:15415094-15429852 GCA_024331685.1 Stegophilus panzeri
CCCGCCCCCCCCATACACCCGACCCCCCGAGAGAAATCCAATGACAAATGGGGGGAAAGCAAAATATTTTAATTCCAAACGAGAGACATATTATAAAAACACCAGCTGCGTTTTTCTGATTCAGGATTGCTAACTAAGCTAATTCCCTAATGTCCTAAAACTGTGGGCTTGAACTCACCATCACCCTTAAACAATTTTATTCTCCAAACACAGGCACTGCTTACAGGAAGGCTTGTGTGATGTGTGGTAATGTATTTAGCGAGAGGTTGATTTTATTGAATGATTTCTTATTGACGTTATGGCTACCGTCGAGTGTTTCAATTAAAGGAGAACGTTGTATGCGTTTTATGGTTTGCTATTTCCGTATAGAGATCTGGCATGAAAATATTAGCAGTTATTGCATAGTAACATCAAGAAAAAAGAAAGAAAAAAAAAAAGCAGAAAAGACAGGAAGGAAAAAAAAAAAAGTACAAAAATGGGAAGGACCAAAAAATAACCTTTGTAAATTATTTATTTATTTATTTATTTATTTTTGTATGCCAACGCAAAGTAGCCCTGGCCCTTTCTTTTATTTTTGGATAATTTTGATCATTTCTGTAATTTATTATTAAGCAAAAAGGTGTGTCGTTGTGAGTGTTATGAGAACTGTAAGTCTGTATCTAGATCAAGTGTGATAGTCCTCAATCTGCTTAAAATTTGTCACATGATGTCTGATAAAATTAAATATGAACCATTAACGCTGTTGAACTGCAGTTTAATATGTTTGATATTCTCTCTCATTCTGAGAGAGAGAGAGAGAGAGAGAGAGAGAGAGAGAGAGAGGAGCACACACTGCTCGAGGGGCACAGTCGTGATCCCGATGCTCGGTCAACGTAAAAAATGTCATTTCGAGAATAACAGACTTGTCCTAAACATGTCATCGAGCCGAGCGCTGGATGAAGGATGGAGCTGTCTGACGGACTGGAGTAATTACATCCAGTCTGTGAGCAATATGGAAGACGCAGCGAAACAGCAGTTAACGTTCTGCTCTCCTGACCCAAAGCTTGTGAGATCAAATCCCACACCGTCGAGCAAACCCGATAACCCTCACAATGCTCAGCTTCATGGTTGGACCGCCTCGCTTAGATAAAAAGCCTTTATCAAACGTAGGGAGAAAAATGGCTTGATAATAGTGTGTCTCACCGTCACATAGTGAGTCAATCCTCTCTTGTGATTGTCTTCTCAGGATTCGATGCACAGTCATACTTTTGTACTCGAACGGTTGGTGGTTGTCAGAATGATTTCACTGTTCGGCAGCGATGTTAAGGTCACGCTAAATTAGAGCATTTCAGAATGACTTTAACCGTTTGTAGTCATGGCTGAGATGTAAATAGAGGAGCGGTGAACTCGTATGATTTTTCCCTTCGCTGCTGTTTCACTGCTTATTCGATGTTTATCACACCAGTCCAGATTTCCTTAATTTTTTCATCTCATTGGGCCTCATTGGGCCTCTTTCATCAGATTGGGCCTCTCCCTTTATTAGTGTTTTAAACCTTACGCAATCGGGTTTATTTATTTATTTATTTATTTATTTATTGAATCGATGGTTGCGAAACACTGTTATGTTATTTCATAGGATTGCACTGTAAATAAATGATTGGGCGAGTCTCTTTGTCTGAAAATTACGTACTGAAAAGGAGTTAAACGTTCAGGTTTATATGCTGGTTCAAAATTTGGTTTCGTAAAACACCGACAATGGTCTTGTAGCGTGAGTTAATTCAGCGGAGGTTGAATCACTACAAGCTAGTGGAGGAAAGTGGTTTCTCAGTGGTTAAGCCTTTGAGCTACCCATCAGAAGGCCCTTAGCCTTTAACTGCTCACTTGTTTCCTGCTTCAATTTGTCTGACACTTCGGATGAAAACGTCAGCCAAATGATCAAGTATATATGTATATACATCAATACTATAATTATATGTACAAGTATTTACACTAAATGCACCAGTAAAGTACTGTAAATGTGCTGGAAACATACAGTGATGTTCTGCATGTTTACTGTAAATACGTTTCACAATTATTTACAGTCATTTTTTAAAGGGTTTATTTTTCTATTCCCCCCCCCCCCCCCCCCCTTGCTTATGGTGAAAAAGATTTGGGGTTTATGATTTTTTTTTTATTTATTTTTTTTTAATGTAATTGTTAACGGAAAATTTTTGAACTAGTAATGTAACTTTTTTTCAATTCATTTTGTTTATATCTTTTTTTGAGGTAGTAATGTCACAATATTGTGTCAATGGCTTGAACGTTTTCAGTTTTACTTAAAATAAATAAATAAATAAATAAATAAATAAATAAATAAAACAAACATGCTAAAAAAGATTTTAGTTGTACTTGTTTTGTACGGTGTACTCGCTTCTATGCACATACTGTACAAGCGATGGGAATTTTGTCTCCTTTCCTTTTTACCAATTTTTAAAAAAATTTTTTTAAACAGAACCAAAGTTGTCGGTCTTTGCCTATCGATCACTTAAACCGTTCATTGAAATCGACTTGACTGCATTATACGTTGCATCGGGTTTGTTATAAAATCTGTACATCTACTAATAAACTTCAGAATGCTAGATATTTGCATTTACTGTTTGCTTTGAGAGAAAAAAAAAAACCAAAATACACGTCTGGACGCTTTTCAGACTACACCGATCAGCCATAAGATTGATTATCTCGTTACAGTGGCACATGTGAAGGGGTGGGATATATTTATTAGGCAGTAAGTGAACAGTCAGTTCTCAAAGTTGATGTGTTGGAAGCAGTGTAAGGATCTGAGTGACTTTGACAAGAGCCAGATTGTGATGGCTGGACGACTGGGTCTGAGCATCTTCAAAATGTCAGGTCTTGTTGGGTGTTCCCGGTATGCAGTGGTTAGTACCTGCCAAAAGTGTTCCAAGGAAGGAGAACCGGTGATCCAGTGACAGGATGATGGGCGACCAAGGCTTATTGATGCGTGTGAGGAGTGAAGGTTATCCCAAAAGTGCCTACAATGAGCACATGAGCATCAGAACTGGACCATGGAGAAAGGAAGAAGGTGGCTGGGTCTGATGAATCACGTTTTCTTTTACATCATGTGGACGGCCAGGTGTGTGTGTGTGTGTGTGTGCGTCGCTTACCTGGGGAAGAGATGGCACCAGGATGCACTATGGGAAGAAGGCAAGCCGGTGGAGGCAGTGTGATGGTCTGGGCAATGTTCTGCTGGGAAATCTTGGGTCCTGGCATTCATGTAGATGTTCGTTTGACACGTACCACCTACCTAAACATTGTTGCAGACCAAGTATCAACACTAGTAGCAACACTAACTCAGTATGAGTTCACATGTGAAAATAAAACGACGTGAAGGTACAGCTCATCATGTTATGCCCTGAAATTGTACATGACCTCATAAGCATATGACAACTAAATGTGGAAAAGTATATGAACATAAATGAATCATGTGGGGGACAAAAAAAAATGAATGTCATGTACTGTCATGTGAAAAATGTGAAACTCGAAGTGTCTAAAAACCATGTGTAAATGTCACGTGTGAATCATGTGAATGCGAAGGTTGTGTGACTTTTCTGTAAAGAGTCAGAGAGAAGAAAACATAAACCAGGGGTAGGAGAGCAGTCTCACACGGGCGAGAAATGAAACGGGCAAAGGCGAGAGACTGAGAGTGGGAATGAGTGAGTGAAAGAGAAGAGATGGATGGAGGGAGTGGTGGAAAGATGCGATGGGATCATGTCTGCTTTATGAGCGAGGAGTGATGTCATATCTGCTAATGGGGCCAGACAGGGCCGGGATTTATCTCCTTGCCCAGACAAGTGCTGGTCAGTGTGTGTGTGTGTGTGTGTGTGTGTGTGTGTGTTAAGCTCAGCCCGATGTAACACTCTCCACTTCACCGGTGTCGCTCCGCAGTCTGAAAACGAACCACCAATTTTCCAAATCCTCTTAGACATGTCAGAGAGTCGAGTTAATGCAGAGACACACTGTAATAGTAATTAGCAAAGCCTCAGTGAACACACTCTCAAACACACACACACTGAGTGTTTTCTCAAGAGGAGCCACTCTGTTCACATAAACACTTCATAGAGGTGTCTCGATCACAACCCGAAGCTTATTACAGCTGTTTTCTAGTTAATAAATATATAAAAAAATATCAAATATGTATTTGTCATATAGGATGCATCAACTGGGGTTGCCAGATCTGCAATTTTCCCACATATTTTTTGTTTTTTCAGCTATTTTTGACTTGCCATGACTTGTTTATGGGTTGGGGGTTTGGAAGTATTGCATACATTTCATTCCTTTATAATGTTTTACAAGCCTTGAGCTTGTTTTACTTGAGCTGGCGTTTAAAATTATATTTTTTTAAAAATCCAAAGAGTGTGTGGTCTACTCTACAGGGTGTCTCAAAAGTCTCCATGAACTGGGGTCTGTGTTTGCCAACACCACTTCGGTTGAGCCTTCATCAGTTTGTTGATGTCCACGTATCGCTCGGTCTGCAACACTTCCAGTCTTTTTGAATTTGTTAATAAGTTTGGCAGCAGTACTGTGTGTGTGTGTGTGTGTGTGTGTGTGCGTGTGTGTGTGTGTGTGTGTGTGTAAGTGATGTGCTCGCTGTGTTTCCTGTTAAAGTCGATTGCAACTTTGCGATAGCTTCCCGATCCAGCCATGATAATATTTCATTACGTTCTTCTTTTGTCAAAGGGATTCTTATTTTTATATACACACACACACACACACACACACACACACACACACATGTGTGTGTGTGTGTGTGTATATACATATATATAATTATATATACACACACACATTCTTTCTTTCTTTCTTTGTCACACTTTCTCCACATTTCACTGTCATAAATCTTTTTATGAGTAACACTATCTATCTATCTATCTATCTATCTGTCTGTCTGTCTGTCTGTCTGTCTGTCTGTCTGTCTGTCTGTCTGTCTTAAAACTGTCCAGTAGTTTTTGCTGCTAAATGTGGCACAACCAGATTTTTTAAGTTGAAGGGGACAATAATTTTTTCACATGGGTGATAGGTGTAGGATAACCTTTTTTTTTTTTTTTATTGCAATAAAAAAATAAAAATAAAAATAAAAACTGTATGTTTACTCGGGTTGCCTTTGTTTTATGTTGTATTTCGTTTGAAGAGCTAAAACAATTTCTTATGAGATATACACAAAAACAGAAGAAATCAGGATGTATAGGGCAAATACTTTTTCACAGCACTGTATCTAGTTTTAGTTTGTAGTTTTAGTTTAATGTCATTTTTCTGTTGTGATTTCGACTCCATTACTTACTCATTCCATACCTTACCACCAAAATATCTTCAAAAACCCAGACAGACGCCCTCTTTTCCTGTTCGTTTGGGGAAAATAGCTGTTTGCTGCATGCATTAGCATGTCAGGCGTGCCATAATGTTATGCACAGTCAGACCGAATCATTTTGTTGAACTCGGTGTTATTCCGAGCCCATTAGTTGACTGCAATTACAGGTTGCACACGTACGACATGTAACGTAGCGCTGATGCGTCATGGTGAAGGCCCGGGTGTACACTAGAGCAGTGTGCGAAAAGCCGTCCCCCCCCCCCCCCGTCCGCTTCAGGCGTTTATGCGTCTCAAACACTGCAACTTTTTCATACGCTCAGATCCTCTGGAGTTTTTAATATTCTTTCGAGGTTGTTTGATCATGTTGTCAGTTTACAGCTGCAAAAAAAAAAAAGTCAACTTTTTATATGAATTCGTTCATAGAAAACTTCACAACGTTTCCCGGTGTAACTACAGGCGTCATTAAGAGTCTGTCAATGGCGCGTCCTCCAAGTCCCTGTTTTAGTTGTTACCATAGAAACAGTAAGTTCGTTAATATGAACCGGTGACCAATCAGATTCCAGAATTCAGCAGCGCTCTTTTATAAATGTGTCACATGCTGTATATATGGTTGCTAATTGTCTCCGAGGTAAACATACAGAGCGATATCAGATATATAGGTGACAAAGCTGACCTTACCGCACCTTCACACCTTTCCAATGACATTACGAGAACCTGCGCAGATCAGAGGGAATGCTGAGTCAAAGTCAGAGGTACAAAATGTTATGCTCATCATCTTTTCACTTTCGTTTTCATTACTCACTTCGACTGAGTAACCAGAACAATGTCAATAATCAAACACAAATAACAATCCATGACATAAAGCACCGCTGCAGCATTACAGACAGACGGGAGAAGGCAGGAGAGATGACTGAGGGGGAACGGTGTGTGTGTGTGTGTGTGTGTGTGTGTGTGTGTGTGTGTGTGTGATTTTCCGGGCTGAGAATTAACAGGTTAATCTCTTTGACCGAATGGAAAGGTCTCTCCTGCAGAGGATTCTGGGACGTGTAAAACCTCGGGGCACGAGGACCACGCCAGGGTCGGATCACCGTGGCAACGCTCCCACTGCTCTGCGCCCCCTGAGCCACGGCGTGAATGATCGCGCCAAGCCACTGCTGCTCAATCAGATGAGCTCATACAGCTCCACCCAACACACACACAAACCCCTGTTGACACATATAGACACATACATTTACACACACACACACACACACACATATACACACACACTACAAAACCCCCTGTAACACTAATTCACTCACTTACTGTTATACATTGAAACACACACACACACACACACACACACACACAGATCTGTTTACATGATCACACACACACACAACACACTCACTCATATACTTATATCCACATGCACAAACTCCTGTTAACACACACACACACACACACACACACACACACACACACAAACATATTTAAATCCCATTTCATGCATCTGCACATACACTCACGTGTACGAATGCTCTCTCTCTCTCTCTCTCTCTCTCTCTCTCTCTCTCTCTCTCTCTCTCTTTGTATTACAGAAGCTCTGCTTTGCTTAATTCCTTCATAAAAACCTTCATAAAAAATTAGGCTGTACACACACTCACCTTCACTCACACACACACACACACACACGTGTGATTTCCCGCTGTGTGAACTGCTGAGGGTGTTTTCAGTCCAGGCTCTGGGTAATTACAGTGACCTCATCGGGAGGGGGGGTGGGGTGTTTGGGGAGGGTGTATGACTATGTACTGTATGTGTGTGCATTTGTGTGTGTTGGGGGAGACACAACTCTGAGCGTACACAATCACTTTATGAAAACACACATACTATTATGATGTAAACGTGTCCCTCTGATATTCCCCCCCGTAGCAAAGGGGGATGATTTACACACACACACTTACACACACTTCCTGTAAGAGTAGGCCTTACGGTACACTTGCGCCTAATGAAAAGCGTCCCTCAAAGAGCCTTCAGACATCTGAATCAGCTGTGGGTCGGAAAAAAAAAAACCAAAAAAAAAAAACCACATCTTGAAAACATACACTGCGAGCTGTGGTTATTTTCACACGTTTCCTGACTGGACGTTTTACAGCAAACTGTTCTTTTAGTGTGTAGGCCAGTTGGGGTGATGATGTCATTCACATTCCTGCTTGTGAATCATTTCTGTTGAAACTCAACCACTGTTTACTGGAATGTAGACTTTTTCCCTTGAACTCTTTGGGCTTTTAATAGACAATGACAGCAATTTATACCACAGCGCTGTCTTAATTCTCGAATTGGTCAGACGGTGTTGAAGAATTTTCTATAAACACGCTCGTTCTAATACGCTGTCATTTTCTATACTCGCTGCTCATTCACAGGGACATGTAGTGTACGCTCCACATAATCTAAAACTGATAATCAAAAAGATTTTTACCAAATGTTATTTAACCCTTTATTGCATGGTGTTGCCATATGAATACCTTTTTAATATAAATTTTACTACATTACTAATTTCAGACATTTTGCAGTTGCACCTTATTTTCACAGTTGTATGTTTCAGGAGAACGAATGAAGAATTCGAGAGAACGATTATTTATTTTTTTTAAATAAAATTTTTTGTATGCGAGTTAATCCATCCACACACTTCTTAGAACTGTAATCGCTTTCTCAAAGATATAACTTTTACATGCTTACTAGGTGGCAAAAACAAAAAAAAAGTCATAATTTATTGCGTCAGTTTTGACTATATGATACTTTCCACCGTTGCGCGTTGTTGCCGTACGGCAACAATTTACCATCTACCCCCCTACATTTGAAAAAAAATCTATTTTTATTGCTTGAACTAATTCAAGTAATACAAATACATTAACAAAACTTTTTTTTTTTTTTTAAAAATGTGAATGTAATAATTCATGGAGTAGAGGGTTAACAAAGAAAAACTCAATCACATTCGCACCACATTTTCTGTGAGGCGATGTTTATTTACATCGTCAGAGCTTGTGTCAGCGCTTTGTAACAGCCGGAGGTAATGCTGTCATTTTTTTTACGACAGTGGAAATTTCAATTTCTCGGTAACGTGATGAAAAAAAATGGGAGGCTGGTGAGGGAACTGTTGTTTATCGCTGCTCTAACGTAAGAGATAAGTAAGGAATAACACACTTCGATCATGTGTCGTTCGTTAATTAAAAAAAAAAAAAATCATTGTTGAAAAATTGCTGTGGTATAAGAGGAATAAAGCACTTCAGGAAATACTGTTATTGGAAAAGAATAAATTCGAGGCTAGTATGACTTGTCATTGATTATTTTCCTACGACAGCACACCCCAAAAGTACATTGAAATGTATTTGATATATAATATACTGTATATAACCTATATGCCTATATTAATATACTACAAAATACTGTAACCAACCATCCATGTTCTGTTCTGCTTACTGCTTGGGGCACAAGGCGGGGGAGACCCTGGACGGGGTTCCAACACATCGCAGGGCACACACACACACAATTTAGAGATACCAGTCAGCTTACATGTCTTCGGACTGTGGGAGGAAACCCCCCGAAGCATGGGGGAGAACATGCAAACTCTACGTACAGTGAGAGAGCGGTGGCAAAAACTGAACCATTAACACTAGAGATGTGTGAGGCGAGTACGCTAACCACTAAGCCACTGTGGATGCGGAAGTCGTGCACATCAGTGTAGCAACCATAGCTAACACTAGAACGGAGAAAGATACTGTCTTTGTCGAGGTAAAACTTTATTTATTTAAGGCCAAAACGACATTAAACCTGAGGCAAGTTTTTTGAGACAGATTTTTTGACATAAGGTTATGTTATGAGACGTTATAACACTCATATAGGGAAGGTTTGACGGTGGTCATTACTCTGCAGCAACACTGTTGACTCATTTGCCTCAGGTCTGACATTACCTTGACATCAGAGTTGACAAAAGCTGTCTTTGTGACAGGTGATGTTTTTTGGAATACGTTTTTAGCGTATATGTAGGTTTATGTCAGGTTTAAAAACACACAACACACAAGCAGGAAATTATTCATTGCTAAATGTAAACAGTAACATAAATAGATGTGTGTGTGTGTGTGTGTGTGTGTGTGTGTGTGTTAGCTGTGATTGTGTGTGTGGTTTATCTGTGCGTCATTTGATGCACCAAAACCCACATCAGAGCTCCAAGTAGAGCTGAGCATGCTGCTGATGCATGGTGTGTGTGTGTGTGTGTGTGTGTGTGTGTGTGTGTGTCATGGTTAGTTTCAGGCGGGTGTAACCGCTTGCAAAGATGCCAAATGACCTCACAGTGCACAGCCTGGCTCGGCTGCAATGCACTATGGGATAATAAAGTAGATTGAGCCAGTGAATGGCTTCAGAATACCTCACTCAAAATACAAACTGCAAAAAACAAAGGATCAAACTTACATAAATATCCTGGAGGACATTATTGCCTCTTAGGTTTTACACTGGAACTATGAGCACTGCGTGTTTTGTAAAACCTCTGCCCTGTTCCGCATACATGAGCTCACAGAGGCCTGTGATTGGCTAGTGTCGCTGTGATTGACAGGGGTGCGAGAGAATGCCATCCCTTTTACCCAGAAACCGAAACTAAACCTCCCTTGTTTTTTTAGCATCTTGTTATTCCCCCCATATACTTACAAAGCCAGCTGCCTTTCTCCCTATCCATGACATACGAGCACATGACTGATAGCGTGATTACACCACTCATTACGGTCGCTATGGAAATGATAAATCGTTCGTTCGTACGAACGATTCAAAGCTGAGAGGTGCCAAATGTTCTAGCGTTTTCTGGCAGAAATTAAATGAAGCTATGAGGCCAGTGCTCTAATAAGTAAAGGTCACCCAAAATCCTATTATGTAATTAAATAACATGATCAAATCATTATACTTCATTCAAATGGCATTGCAGAAAGTACATCATTGAATTTTTAAAAGAGAGGAGTTTGCATTCATAAATTAAAAAAAAAAACAAAAAAAAAACTACGTGAGTCCAATATTACAACTTTAACTTTGCATATTAGAATTTGTAATTCAATTAATAACAGTAGCATATCACATTAAAGACGTTGCTTGTCTCAAGGACCGTAGTTTAATGGTTGAAATGATGCATTAGCTCAAGAAAAACCTCGGTGCCATGAATTCCATGTTGATGTTTTTTAATAATCTGAAAGGGACACTCAGAAAATCAACTAAAGAGTATGCGTGTAACCCAGCTCTGAATACGAGCAACTTTCCCCCGCATAAATGTTGACATATCTTTTGAACTTAAGTCACTGTCTCATTGCATGAGGTTCTGAGTATACACAGTAAAAACACCAATCATTATCCAGACATCACACACACACAAACACACACACACACACACACACACACACACAATATAGTTTCATGTCTCGTTACACATCCGAAGCCGAGTCATCATTAAACATTAAACATTAAACTACACAGCCGTACACTCATGACTAGTCAAGTTCCAGTCAACGCTCTGCACTTCATCATTATTAGCTCGGGACATACGGTACAGTCCTCTGAATTTGTGTCCTGTAATAACTTTTTCTCTGCTGTCATTAAAAGTCGAATCACAACATCCACACTGCGATTTCACGCTCAATTAAGAAGTCAGCTCTCAGGAGGCCCGACATTCTTCAGCACCACTGCGTTGCTTCCTCCATTTAATTTAGCTGGATGTAATTTAGATATCAGACCCGGACGGATTAGCAGTGGAGTAACATTAATGCCGTGAATCTGTCTTACAGGTGATTCCGTCTCACATGCCTAAAGATTTGTCTTGGGATGTGGTGGTGCTGTGGATGTAAGCGTGAGCCATTCATTAACGGTTACCTCTGCACCATGGCTGAGGTCCATATGGGGGTTCAGAACATCACCCATGAAGAAGAAGCATTTATTTGTCACAGTGGAGTTCTTTTCTTCGAATAACCCAGCTTGTTAGGAAGTATAGGTCAGAGCGCAGGGTCAGACATGATACAGTATGGCACCCCTGGAGCCGAGAGGGTTAAGGGTCTTGCTCAAGGGCCCAACAGAGGCAGCTTGGCCTTGAACCCCAGACCTTCTGATTAGTAACGTAGAGCCTTAACCATTGAGCCACCCATTAAGCATCATACACGATGAGCAAAGATATATATATATTTATTTAATTATATGATTAATTATAGGGATCTAGTGAACAAAGATATATGTTTTTGGATATACCTGTGTTGTGTTTGGAATAGTTTGATATGCATGAGAGCAGAGTATTTTTGTGAATTCTTTTAATAAAAGATCAAAAGGTTCAACAATAAAGACAAATTTTGACAGCCTTCTTTGCTCATATTTACCAAGGGGTGCCAATATTAGTGGAGGGCACTGATATTAGTGGAGGGCACAAAGACTGAAATCACCAGGGAAGAGCCTGTTTTTTGTCGTCGTCCCCCCCGCCCCTTCGAACTGACGCCTTATTGCACAGCAGGGCGTATGGAAAACTGAAAGTAAAGAGAAAGAGAAAGAGAGAAAGAAAGAAAGAGGATTGAAGCCATTACAAAGTTGTCATGCCGTAATTGCAGTAGCATTCATTTTAATTTTCATTGCTTAGCAACACTTTGTGTGTGTGTGTGTGTGTGTGTGTGTGTGTGTTGTTCATATTCCGCCCTTTCTCTCTGTGCAGATGTAACAATAAAGGGCTTCTTGTAATATATGGGGATTTTAAACTATTTCATTCCACTATAAAATAAAAGTATTGATCAAATCCAAGCACATACCTAAAGAGTTAAGTGACTTTTAATTGAAAACGAGGGAAAAAAAAACGAGAAAAAGAAAACATAATGAAACAATTAGTGAGAAAACAACAACAACAACACCTCACTATGAATAACAAGTTAGCAATTATATTATAAAAGCGTTGATGATAGCTGTGACATTCTCACATTCTTACAGCGTAACAAATGTACGTAAGGAATAAAACCTTTTGGGCCATGTTGTTATAGGAAAATAATCCACAATGTGGTGTGTTGTGCTTTTTAACCATTTCTAGCTACATTTAATGTTGTGGAAGATCCGCGAGACAAGTTCTATAGCATGTATAAACAGCCGTTCCATCACTATCTACTTCAATAAATGTTAAATAAACTTCTCCAAACAGATATACCATATCAACGAATGTAAGCTGTTCTTTGTTATACGGTATAACAGCACATTTTTTAAAATATTCATTTATTATTAGTATTAGATTACATGGCGCGTCCATCAAACAAGTCCCTGTGAGTGAGCTGTTACTATAGAAACGCTAATATATTAGAACGAGCGCGTTAATATAAACCTGGGATTTGTATTACAGCCAGAATTCCTGTTCCTGCTCGGTGTTATGGAAGTTTCTATAACACCCCGTGACCAATCGGATTCAAAGATTTAACAGCGGAGTGGTGTCAGATGATGTAACACAATATAACCCTGCCCTTCTGTCTGCTTTTTATAGAAGTAAATATGCAAATGGTTCCCATCCCACGTCCTCATTGCCGATGCAGACGCGTCCAGTTAATTGAGCGTTCACACAGAGGCGTGCCGCCAGACACCAGTTTAATGAGGTCGTGTGTCAGCATGTATCATGAATATCCTACTCGCTGACAACTGCGTAATATTAGATGCTGATCTGATGCGTGCGTTCGACAGGAGAGGGGGTGAAGGTCTGGACACAGCAGACAACAGTATGAATACAGATGAGATCACTGGGTTGGCCTGAATTTAGTTGAAATATTCTGTCTTGAAAATGAGCTTTTGTTCATTCTTATGACGTTTTGTAAATTCTTATTATAATGTTAAAACAGAATTTCAACATGAGACTTGGGCTAATAGAAATGCGCTTATAAAGATCTAACCTGCTGCATGAAAACGGCCGCGTGGCTGGAAAAGCTTCCCAACCCACTGGAGGTGGATCGTTGATGAATTGCGGCTGTTTATGATTAGTGTAGTCCATGGGCTCTTATGAAGACTGATAAAAATCATACATTCTGACCTTAAAGCGCACCTATTATGGTTTTGAAACGTGCCTGATTTTGTTTTAAAGGTCTCATACGATAGATTTACACGCATCCGAGATTAATAAACACTTTAACGTGCTCATAATTTAAACTGCAGTGTTACCCCCCCGTGTCTAAAACGATTCGTTCAATGATCCGTTCTAAAGGATTCGTTCTAAAGTCCTCCTTTCAGAGAGCATACTCTGCTCTGATTGGTCAGACGTCCCAGTCTGTTGTGATTGGTCTACCGCTGTCAGCGTGTTTCAAAAAGGAAATGCCCACTACCGTAACGAGTTTCAGCTCGGTCTGTCAGCGAGCAGCCGATGAAGACCAGAGGCGGGGCTTTTTTGTTAGTACAGGAAGTAAGTCTGGAACCTCTAGGTGGGAGGGATGGAATTCTCTCTCTCGCCTGTCAATCACAGCAATACTAGCCAATCGTGGATGTCTGTGAGCTCGTGTAGATAGAGCGTTCCTCCGTTGCCCTGTGACAGCACGAGGGGCAGTTTGTATCTCGGACTTCACCCTTTACGGATTGTAGCTGTTAGGGAAGAGTTGGCTGGAGGCTGGGAATTGGCCAAGACTAAATTATGGAGAATATGGGGGAAAGAAATATCAAACGGGAACTTTCGGGGGCAGTTAAACAAAACTCGACATTTAACATAAATAGTCTAAGTAGACCTCGGGTCTTTCAATCACGAGCAAATACAGTACGTGTCACAACATAAAATTAAACAGGGAAGATGTTTGTGTTTCGTAATTAACCTTTCACTTGGTCTATTTGGTGCCTGAATGTGGCTGCATGTGATAGAATGTAGAGTGCGTTACAAACAATCCAAAATAAAAGGGCATGGTGGTGTATGTATGAGCGGGGTTATTAATAGAATAAATAATTGCTGTTGCCATGAGACGCATGGACCGCTGCTCATGATTCAGCTGCAGATGTAGTTCACATTTACTATTGCATAATGCAGAATGAATATGCAGGCTGGGGTCCCCGCCCCCCCCCCCACACACACACACACACCCTGGATGCATGTTTATGACTCATTGTGCTGCTCCTTCTTGTATCCTCTGGACAGCGTCTGTTTGGTTTCGTGACTTTTGCTCCAGCAGCATGTGCATTCCAGGTTGGAATTTAGGCCTCCACAGGAGCAGGAGAAGCATCTCATTTTACACAACGTGTTTCGGTTGCTTGGCCATGTATTAGAGTTTGGGATATGTAAACAACTTCTCAGTCTGAGGAAAAACTAAGCCCTGTAGAGTCCTGTCTAATGCAGGGTTATACTCTTAGAAAAATAAAACGGTTATTGAAGGGTTCTTCATACATTTAAGTGCTCTAGCTTTGTAAATACCAACCCCCCCC
>JANDJT010000167.1:15462484-15474620 GCA_024331685.1 Stegophilus panzeri
TCATAATCCTCATAATCCTCATACCTCAAACAGGTTTCATAATCCTCATAATCCTCATACCTCAAACAGGTTGCATAATCCTCATAATCCTCATACCTCAAACAGGTTTCATAATCCTCATAATCCTCATACCTCAAACAGGTTTCATAATCCTCATAATCCTCATACCTCAAACAGGTTGCATATTACTCATACCTCAAACAGGTTTCATCCTCCAACAGGTTTTATTATCATTCATCTTTCATCATCATTCATTTAACAGGCTTCATTCTTAAACTTGAAGCAAGCGTTATTCTCATACTGTGGTTTTAATTTGTGGTGGGATTTGACTAATACATATAGCGTTTGCTTTCAAGTTCACTGCTTCCTTTTAAAGAAGATTTATTCGACTTGTTTTCTACAGGCCTGACATTTAAAAAATCAAAAATCTGAAATTCACTGAAAAATATATTCACTGAAATATCTGTGAATATGTGGCTTTCAGCGTAGAGCAATAACCATCCTAGAATGACTAACAAGTGTGTTTAATAGAGGGTAAAAGAAGGTGCCAGGAGCATACACTATATGAATCTTTTATACAGCAACAGAATCAGGTATAGAAGCAAAGCTATTGAAAGCAAAATCATTGTTCCTTATAAATAACTGTCCATACTGAGATCCTTGACACTATGAGGAGCCAAAAAAAAACCAAATTATACAACATACTGAATTGTTAATTAAAGGCACTAAAAAGAACAGTACGGGGGTTTTTCCCCTTAAAGCCTGAAATGTTTTCTTCACAATGGTGATTAACACCAGACTCCTTGGCTAACAAACCGTCGCTCCTTGAAGATGACATTTGGATATGACAGATAAACACACATGGCCACTTGGAGTGGAGTCATTCTTCAACTGCGTTAAAAAAAAAGAAGCATTATTCAAACTAACAAAACATGACATGTCAGAACCAGAGCATTTCAGAACCAGAACATTTCAGAACCAGAAAATGTCTCATCCGCTGCTCTCAGGCTCTGTGCTGCTCTGCTCTGCTGATTCCTGCAGTAAACTTCGGACACGTCCGTACGGAAATTGTCCCTCTCTGTCATTGTATTCTGATTATCTTAACATCAGTGGCCATGAAAGGAAGTAAGTGTTTAGCATTCTAGTACGTTGGGCTGAATGGACCTGACTGACCATTTAGGAACACTTCAAGCGCTAGTAAAAGGCAATCTTTTTTAAGCAGGCCTACAATCTTATAGCAACCTATAGAGAGTTACTATGGTTACGTCGAGATCTGCGACTTGAACGCGAGCAGGAGATCGAGGAGGAACCGGAATAAGAGGTGTAAATGTGAGTGAGTAAAGTCCTTTTGGAAAAAAAACAAAAAACAACAAAAAAAAACTAATTGTAAAGGCAATTTCTTTTCCTTTTAATCATCAGATAAATCATCACAGTGAGTTCTCAAAAGGTTTTTTTTTTTTTTTTTGTCTGACTGCATATAAATAGATCCTCCATCTACAGACACCATAAAGGTACCTCAATCAATAAGCTTTGATAAGATAAATGGATTAAAATAAAGGTAATAATCATGAAGAAATGACATAAAAGTGTGAAATTAATGACCCACCCTCCCACTTCACAATAACATTTCATACAGAAGGACCTTTTTGAGCTGATTTTATTACGTTCTCCCAGAAGCTGGCTATGACACAATACCGGGCTAATCTCCGTTAGCGTTATCAGTTGTAGCGTTATCATGACTGCCCTTGAGGAGAGAGTTATTAGCGCTAGGTGATGTCTCTGTTTTAATATCAGGTTCAGAGAAGAGGATCATGTCGTTGGTCTATCACCTGACGACACGTTCCTTCCTTAAGGATTAATCTGCATTGTCGAGGAAACGTAGAGACTTCATTTTAACTGCAACCTCGATTTCATATTATACAACAGAGCTGTTGAGTTCTTGACTCTGATTGGTCAGACCATATAGAATAATTTTCTATAATAGGAGCTCTGATAGTAGTTTCAGCTTTAAGGCAAATCACAGGTTTATATTAATGCGCTCGTTCGAATACACAATCATGTCAAGAATGCCAGAATGTTCAGCTATTAAACAAAAATTGTTTTATGTCATATTTGTGATTTGGTTATTTGCTACGAAGTAAAAAACCTGGCTGAGGATCCTCTATGTGTGGTGATACCGGAATTTTTGCCAGGGGTTGTAAGCTGAGTGACTCAGAGCCTGAGCAAATTGTGAGGTTAAAGAATAGAAAACGTCCTATCGAGCTTCCTCTTTGGTGGGAGGCCACAGGAAGTTGTTTACGAAGAGGCTTCTCAAGTGGAACGTGACATATGCGGTGTTTCTTGGCCTCGCTGAAAGCCACAAAGCTGACCAAGAAGAAGCAGAAAGCAAACTTTTCCTTATTTTTATTTATTTTTTTATTTATTTTTTTATATAATGTCTTTCAACTGAAGAAGAAACAACATTTGCATGCGAATACGGTTAAAAACAAACAAACAAACAAAAAAAAACCATTCACGTTAATACACTGATAGTGAAATGTTTAAAATGTTCAGATCTCTTTTTACTCTTTCAGGAATCATGGGGGAGTGTAAACTTTTGCACACATTTGTCCGTACATAACAGTGGGCACCGGTCAAAAATCCTTGAATGCCATATATATTTTATGTGTATGATATCTATATGACAAAATAGAAATAAGAAGTGTATCTAAAATATTTCGGAAATAATATTCCTCATTGTCCTACAGTTTACGCTAGCACTTTCATATATAGACTTAGATGCTTTATCTTCCGAGGATACCTGCACTTAATAAAGCATCTTTGCAGTTCTGTTACGATCTGGAATTTGTACTCGGATACAGATTTAGTCGTTTGAGGAAACATTTAATATTTTCTTGTAATACATGAGACGCTCTGTTCTGGAAGTGTGTCTGAAGTTAGTAGATGTGGGAAATGCCTGAATTTTATAGGCTGTTATCTAGTGAATTTTTTGAGTAACCCCATAACATGCAGTTGAGTGTTGACAACATACTGTACAGTCATCCAGCATACGGTCTAGCAGCTCGTTTTAAGTGGTTTTAGACACCTTCGGATACCCAGCCTTTATATACCGTACACCCAGCACCTTTAACCAGGGTTGCCAGGTTTCACAAAAATGTACACAACCAGACTCACTAGAATAAAAATAAAGGCTTGGTAAGTCAGCCAAAGCTAAAATGAGCATTACTGAGTGAGTGTTTGTGAGTCCTTTATATAGTGCCGGGTGTGACTGGAGACAGGTGTGCATGATCAGTAGCCCAATGACTCTGAAGAATGTGTAGTTTGTGGCAGCCATGTTTGTAGGCTGCAGTGTGTTCTGGGAAATGGAGTCCGGAGCCGAATCCAGTGTTGACATGACACTGACCGGGTCATATATATCATGGGGTTCTTCTCTATCTGGACCTACATATGAGCCACCACTAGTAGCCATACTGCATACGTAAAGAAGTTGGTGAAGACACATGAGGAGAAATGAGACATTTCATACAGTACTTTTTGTTTTTAAAGACATGTCTTAAAAGTACTTTCGGTAGAATTCTGCAACAGTAGACAAAAGTTTAATTTAAAAGAAAGTTAAATAAATAAATAAAAAAAAATAAAATAAAAAAAAGCATTGATGGAAGGACAGGAGGACAAGGACAGATGAGAATAGAAGACACAGAGAGCAGATAATGAAGAAAAATCACTGAGCCTGAAATAAGGCTGAGGCAAAAGCCTGGAGCTCGGGTTTTAATAGAGCGGCAAGGCGATGCTGAGAGACGTGTCCCTCATCACACTGCCCAGGGTTCACCTCCTCGGGCCCTATTAAAAAGATGAAGGCTGTTCGTGGAGAGCTGTAGTTCACGTTGTGACATGTTGGTGGAAGGATTCCGGGTTTTCTGAAGTCTCCAAATGCACGCTGTCACCTAATATTACCAGCACAGGTAGAGAAAGGACAATATGGCGCAAATACCGTCCACTCCTTGAGCAGACAGAAGCTTTGGAGTGTCACTGGGCTTCAAAATCTTCAAACTGCTTGTTAAAACATCTAAAAGACTTTTTGGAAAAAAAAAAAAGTAACTTGGGCAAATAGTATTACTTCAATACTAGCTCATTTCTTCTTCTTCTTCTTCTTCTTCTTCTTCTTCTTCTTCTTATTATTATTATTGTTATTATTATTATTGTTATTGTTGTTATTTTAAGGGAAAAAATAGGTTTGTTTTGGTCTATACACAGCATTCATGTAGGTAAAATTGTGAGAACACTGTTGCTAGTAACTGCGAAATTACAGACACTGTGCACACAAGCTAGCTAACTACAAGCTAGCTAGCACATACTTGTTAAGTCTTTGATTCAGACAGTATAAAGCTAAAGTGGTAGTAGAAATGAGATTAAAAATATCTGAAATACCAACATTTCCCTCAGATGTGTTGGTAGATAATCAAGAAAAGGATCCACAAGACTACAAATTCCTCTTAGCTAGCCATTACCTGCTAACTTTCACAGGTTATGCTAATTTTATCAATGAACGTCAACTTTGTGTCACAAACTCACATCTGTCATAAAATGTATTTTTTTCTTTATAAACCAACCTCCAAAGGAAGTCAAAATGTCAAAGAGCGGTTATACAACGAGGAACGAGCAGATTGATGAATATTCGTCGATGACTCATTAGCATTAATTGCGCTAACATCATCGTTTTCAATTCTGTTGACAGTGAAGAGTTATTTATTTATTTATTTATTTATTTATTTATTTATTTTTATAGCTGCTGCCATGTGGTAATTCGCAGAAAGCTTGATTGCTTCTGATTGAGACACATGATATGATCAAGCCTCCTGAGAACTTCTAATGAGTGACTGGGTTATTTAAATGTGTTTCTTATGAATGAAGTTGTGAGAAAACCTATGCCTACGAGCACTTTCTATAAAACTAGCCCGAACCGTATACTTTATGACTACACTAACACTTATCATAAATTTACATAGTAGTCTGCTCGTACTCATTTGTGAGAATTTGCAGTTCCTGTGTATTTAGTGATCGTTCACACAATGCTTATCTCTGTGGCTGAAAGTGACGACGAATTGAAAGCTTAATTCACCCTGCCGCATTTTTGTCATGATTCGTACACACACACACACACACACACACACACACACACACACACACACACACACGGGAAGGGAAAGAACCCAAATCTTCCACACTGTGGTTAAAATAATGAAGACATGGACGTTTTAGTGCTTCAGTCATTGCATCAGCATGCAGGATTGATCTAGGACAGCTGTACGCTCGACTGTGGCTAATTCCACACACACACACACACACACACACACATACACAAATCAGCACAATAAATATACAGAGATGAGATGAAGGGTAAAAGGGAAACAAAAAACGCGAGTGATGGAGGAAGGGAGCGTGAAACCAAAAGAGAAAGATCCACTGTGTTGTAGGATTTAACTGATTTTTTTTTTTTTTTTTCTGTGCTACAAAGGAAAGGATTTGCACCACAAGTAGAATAATTTAACCTCTGGCGAGAACATGTTGAGCACATTCCTCTGTTTCTTTACCAAGTTGCTGTGTGTTCAAGACACAGCACTCGCTTTGTGTGTGCGCCGTGCTAATCCGAGTGTGGAAAGCAACGGAGACGGTCCGGATTTGCACACTGAAATCGAGCTTTCAGTTTGACTTTCCTTTTCGTAGAAGTCTATAGGAAGTGGTCCAGTTAGACAAAATGTTTCAAGATGTTTAAAAACAGTGGGTTCGGGGTGTTAGGTGCCAATCCCGTGCGTATTTTCATGATCGGCTTCGCTGCTGTGCGGAGCCGTTGATTAGTCAGTAGCGAGGAGTCAGTAGTCAGGAGCGGTTTTATGTATGTTTGTATGTATGTATTTAATTATTTATTATTTTTCAAAAACAGATGAAGCCAGTATTCTAGTGAACTGCGCGTTGTGTAGGACTACACTGGGAAATGTTTTTTTTATTTTTTATTTTTTTAAACATTATCACTTTCATATCACTTTTAAGGTCGATGCAGGGGTGTACAGTACGTAGGACTGTTTTTAAATCCCAATTCCGATGGCTCTCACGGGTACTTTTATTGACTTTTAAAGCGAAATCGAATCCTTACACTGTCACTTAGTGAATTCCATCGTGACCAGTGTCATGGCCTCTCAAACTCACATTGTAGACATTGTATTGAGCTATAAGAAAGGATCTATTGATGGACATGAGCTTCCATGCTGCGCGCTCTCAGTTCCACATGAGCCACCAGATTGTTTTGAATTGGTTCAGCCTTAAAATTGTGCAAAACGCTACCCAGGATTATTATTTTTGTACATTGTACATTGCACGGGTTTATTTATTTGTGCCGTTAAGAATGTAGTCTAAAAAGCATTAAAGCTGTGTAGTTTGACCCGACATACGTCAAGTCAAGTGGCTTTATTGGCATTTCAACCATATCCAGTAATATTGGCACCCTTGGTAAATGTGAGCAAAGAAGGCTGTGAAAATTTGTCTTTATTGTTTAACCTTTTGATCTTTTGTGCAAAAAAAGTTCACACAAATACTCTGCTCTCATGGATATCAAACAATTGCAAACACAACACAGCTTTCTGTTTTTTGTGTTTGTGTGTGTGTGTGTGTGTGCGTGTGTGTGTGCGTGTGTGTGTGGGTGTCAGTCCAGTCTTTGAGTATTGAGGAATCCGATGGCTTGGGGTAAGAAGCTCTTACACAGTCTGGCCGTGAGGGCCCGAATGCTTCGGTACGTTTTTCCAGACGGCAGGAGGGTGAAGAGTTTGTGTGAGGGGGGTGTGTGGGGTCATCCACAATGCTGGTGGCTTTGCGGATGCAGCGTGTGGTGTAAATATCTATGATGGAGGGAAGAGAGACCCCAGTGATCTCCGCGGTCCTCACTTTCCACTGCAGGGTCTTACGATCCAATACGGTGTAATTTCCAAACCAGGCAGTGATGCAGCTGCTCAGGGTGCTCTCAGTGGTGCTCTCAAAGGTTCCTCAATTTGCTGTTGTTTATCAGTGGCTTGCATAAATATTCACCCCCCTTAAAAACGATTTTGAACATTTGTAGTTTTATAACCTGGAACTGAAATGGATTTGTATGTCATGAGTCCACACGAAATAATCCATAATATTGAATCGACAGGGGGGGAAATAATATAGTTTTAAATATTATGGCCACCAAAACTCAGAGACCGGGTAAAAGTATTAGTCAAAACAGAAGATTAATGAGTATTAGTCAGTAATACCTGGTATTAGTCAGAGAAGAAACTCTCACATGATACTGCCACCACCATGCTTCATCTCATGCATGGTTTTCTCATAGTGATGAACAGTGCTTTAAATATTAAAGAGTATGAATATTTATGTATGGGAATTGTCTCCAACTCATTTGTGGGGAAATCTGGGTTTTTGTGTACTAACTTCAAGCCCTGGCTGTTTAGATTAACCAACACAAAAATCACCCCTTGGCTTCTAAATGCAATTATTGTAATTTTTTAATGGAATCATTGTCATTTTTTGTGAAACCCCAACCCTTTAGGGGTAATGACCCAAACAGCAGCATGGCTTCAAATTGAAAACAAAAGGCTAATGCAAATAATGAAGCCTTTAGGGCTAATAATGCAGTGCGCTAGCAGGTTGCATTACGAGACGGTGGCTGCGGAGCTAGCACTGTTTTCCCCCCAAGCCTCATTAGACCTCATGCTAATGTGGACTTAGCAAGGTGCAGCTGGTGTAAGGTGACCTTGATCCATAATGGGGGAGGTGAGAGTGGCGTGTCGATGCAGAATCTTGTCCGAAATCATTCCCACTATTCCCTCTCCCTTCACGCGGAGGGCAATTACGGTGCTAACCTATCTGACAGTGCTGGAGAAATGTCAAAGGAAATGATCATCGAGGCAGGCAGCTCAGAGTTTTGACATTCTCCGAGCGTAACGCGTGGGTCCAGCACTCACAAATAGATGCGGCGCTACCTTGGTTTAAATGTCACCACCAGCCAGGGGGCTGAACAGGACTCACTGACTTAACAACACAGTCCTAGTAGGACACATGAAGCTTTTTAACAGGCATTCGGGTTAGGATTGGGTAGGAACTGCATGCATTTGATATATTTTAGGACACTGATAAAACTGTATGATCTCCAAAAAGTAAGATTATTTAAATATTCCATGACTTCTCTCATTCATTTAAAAACATTTTCACAGTATGAGCTACAGAAAACCTGAATACTGAAATGAATACAGTATAGTTCACCAAAACTGGCTTGTCTTTCTTTGTTTATTTAAATATGCCAGCAAATATCTGATCTTGTGTAACTTTCTGCAAGCTACAGGTTAACAGCATTACTGCTGCATTCAACTAAAGGGTTTTTCTTTCCCAAATTTCCAAACTCAGACTTGGAAAAACAACAACAACAATAAACAACAACAACAAAACATCCCCTCAACTTGGACTCCAAGTTCAGCAAGTGATGTCAAATCAAAATGGCCGCCCACAGCATCAACAGTAAACAAAGTGTCACTTCTTACATTAAAGGAGTTATACTACCCTGCTGAAGAAAGAAAAAAAAACCCAATAAAAACCCTCATAGAATTTGTAATGGATTTAATGGTTATAATGGGAATTGTACTGGTTTTAATGGAAACTGTAATGGTCCCTGTGGGTCTCTACTGGTAATTTGTTGCTTTATTGGTGGCATATTATGTCTAGTGGACACCATTAAGGACTAATAATGGTACAGTAAGGGTAATGGTTTTAAATGGTTAGCTGATGGTTTGTAATGGTTTTTGTAGAGGAAACCATTAGGATTTCATTAATGGTTTCTATTGTTTTTTTCATCAGGGTGTATAAACAAGTATTTGCTTTAGATCTATCAACCTACAGACATATTCGCTTGTTAAATCTATAACACTGACTACACGGTTCACCGTTTTGAGGAGGAAAAAAAATAGACATCACTCATCAGCTAGCTCGCTGACTAGCTTGTTGCTAACATAACACAAACACTGTTTGTTCAGGCTTGTTTCCCCTCACACAAGAGTTTGATAAATGACGTTGAACGCAGCATAGTTTCGCACGAAGAGCTTTATATCCACTACTTTATCACGTTTATGTTATTTCTTCTATATAATCTATGTCATGAGCAAACATAAGCACAACTAGCTGGCTAACTACTAGCGATAGCTACCTGGAATTTCAGTATCTGAATCTCAGATTGCATTCTCACCTTCTTAGCTGTTTTCCAAATATACCAGAACATTCAAAACTCTTTGGTTCATCACAACATTATAGCGGATGCCGAGTTAGCCTTTCTAACTATATAGCTAAAGCTAAAAACATCGTTCTATAATCATTCTGGTTCGGTATTTTTTTTCTCTACACATCAAATAAACATTTTCTTTGATTAGCTCGGATATGTAATATATAATCTACCTGTCCTGGATAGCCGAGCTAGCGATCTGTCAACCCCTGCTCTGAACTTTCCCTTTAAATACATGTAGAATATGTAGCATACTTGACATTTGAGGCAAATATATGTTAGCTTATTTACAGAAAAGGTAGATTTCCTTCCCTGTAAGGCAATTAGCATCATACAATTATGTCAACTATGTCTTGCATGGCTAATCGACTAATTGCGTACCTGTGATTTCTCTCTGAATTGTGTGGTTTTTTTTTTTTTTTGTTTAATGCACGTCTTTCATGTGTTTCTCCTAACAAAGTGCAGGGACGAAGGAGAAGAAGGAGGCCACGCGGCAGGGATGAGTGGAGGCCGTTTCTACGGTGGTTGCCGTGGCCAGCGGAGTGACGTGCGTGTGCACATGCCGGTCCGTATGCTGTGTGGTAGGAGACAGAACGGCTGCGGCCCCCTCTTCACTCGCATCATACTATTCCCAACATGAACTTTCACGGTCCTCCATCCACTCATTGAGTCACTGCAAGCAAGTACGTCAATCAGCGCTTGTGCAAAAGCAAACAAGCCCATTTCTCTCTCTCTCTCTCTCTCTCTCTGTCTTTTCTTTTCCTTCTATCTCTAGCTCATCTCTAATTTCTTTCTTGCTTTTTCTCCCTCTCAATTTTCTTCTCTCTGTCCAAGTCTTCTCGAAGATCTCTCCTGTCTCCTGGATTCGCTCTTCAATCATCAAGAGCAGCACAAACTTTCTTCCTTCTCGTCGCACTGTACTATCTGTATGTTTTTCTAGGTCATGCTTGCTTACACAAAAGTGTCCAAATTCATTGTGTACATGGTCTTTTTTTTGTTTTTTTTTGTTTTTGGCGAACAAGCTGAGGAAGTTTGACTCACTCCGAACTCTGGCTTCACAGAGTCATTCATAAGTCTGGAGTCATCTCTCGCCGTCTCGCTCCTGTGTATAAACAGAAACCACCGGACCGTTAACATCCCCTCGCGGCGGCTAACCACAATCATTTCATACATGCCTCACATGGCCGAGCTACTGAATCAGCGTCCGTCAGGCTGTCGTGCTCTAAACCCAGGTCCCGGATCAGTTTCCTACAAATCAACACATTGTCTAATCCTGTATTTAAACAATACATCTGATTTATGGTCGGTAGAAAATGACCAGGTTCGTAAACGATGGTGAATCATTCAATTTCCTGGCAAGCCTGTGTTGGTCTTGGATCAGGTCCATCCATTGACTGTGTTTCCCTCTGAGTAGAAATGCTCAGAGTCAACTAGTTTCAAATTAGACTTTATTTTTTTTTTAAACAGGACTTTTTAACGTGTTTATCTTGTGGTTAATAGGTTAACGTCTAAAAGTCGTCCAAAAAAAGTCCGCTATGACGAACTGTTTAAATAAAATCAGTTAAGGATCCAGTAAAGATTTGACAAATTTGGTCAAAAAAAAACACATGCTGAGTGCAAAAGTTTTCACACCTGCACATCTCAGGAACACTGGATGTGAGGTGGGAATTTACCTTAAATGAGACGCCATTCATTCGTTCATTCGTTCATTCATTCATTCATTTTCAGTAAGCACTTCATCCTGGTCAGGATATTGCTGGATCCAGATCCTTATCCCAGGAACACTGGGATTGAAGTAGCTTTATGTAGTGTGATCTTTAGAGTTTTCATTCATTCATCCTCAGTATCTGCTTTATCCTGGTGGAGCCGGAGTCTATCCCAGGAACACTTTGTGTGAGGTGGGAATACACCCTGGATGGAACGCCAGTCCAAGGCCACACATTCACACACCCACTCACACCCAGGGGTAATTTAACATAGTCAGTCTGCATACTTCTGTTGTTTTGGAGATAGGAGGAAACCAGAGGATTGAGGGGAACCCGTACGGACACATGGAGAACATGGGAGACTCTACACATACAGTAACCTGAGCTCAGGATTGAACCAGGTCACAAGTTTCTTAATGTGATTATTAATATTCTTTAATAACATGTATATCCTTCCTTTGCTTTAATAAAGGTCTACAATCTCGTTGTTTATCCTTTGAACAGCTTTAAGTTTATATTTGGTATAATTTTGTCATACTTGATAAATGGATTTCTCAAACAGCAAAATGTTTTAACGCAGTCTGAAATAAGTAAGGAATAAAACACTTGGGGGCAGGCATGCTATTATAGGAAAATAATCAGTGACCGAAAGAAAGAAAGAAAGAAAGAAAGAAAGAAAGAAACCAAAAAGAAAGAAACAAGCAAACAAAAAAAAACAAAGAGGGAAGAAAAGAAAGAAACAAACAAAACAAAAGAAAGAAAGAAGAAACGAAGCAAACGAACAAAAAACGAAGAAAAGAAACAAACAAAAGAATGAAAGAAAGAAAGAAAGAAAGAAAGAAAATATTTTATTGCCGTCTGAAATAAGTAGATAATAAAACACTTGGGGGCATGCTGTTACAGGAAAATAATCAACAACAGAATGAAAGAAAGAAACAAACAAACAAAACAAAGAAAGAAAGAAGAAACAAAACAAACAAAAACAAAAGAAAGTAACAAACAAACAAAAGAAAGAAAGAAACAAAACAAACAAAACAATGAAAGAAAGAAAGAAAGAAAGAAAGAAAGAAAGAAAACGTTTTATTGCAGTCTGAAAGAAGTAGATAAAACACTTGGGGGTGCGCTGTTATAG
>JANDJT010000167.1:15474720-15487849 GCA_024331685.1 Stegophilus panzeri
GCGCTGTTATAGGAAAATAATCAACAACAGAATGAAAGATAGAAACAAACAAACAAAACAAAGAAAGAAAGAAGAAAAGAAACAAAAGAAAGAAAGAAAGAAAGAAACCCAACAAACAAAAAAAGACAAACAAAGAAAGGGGAAAAGAAACAAACAAACAAAAGAAAGAAAGAAAATGTTCTATCGCAATCTGAAATAAATAAGGAATAAAACACTTGGGGACATGCCGTTATAGGAAAATAATCAGTGTCTGGAAGTTAATAAGACCAAAAAAATTGCAGCTTGTCATGTTACTAAGAAACTGGAACCTGCAACCTATTTTGTCCTGAAGACTTTCTCGTGGTGGAAAACCTCCTGACTGTTACAAAGCACTGACACTGGAGACTCCTTCCATAAACGTGACATAAATGTAACACCTACTTACAGAAAACCTTTTTATAGAAAAGATGATTATAATAATTGCTTCTAACCCTATCGCGAGACTGGAAGTGAACTGAGCCTAGATATACACGTGAAGAAAGGAATTTACACGTCACGTCCATGTTTGTTTCATAGCTGCACGTGTAGCAATAAACGTCTCTGTAAAGGTTTTCAAACGTCAGTGAATCAGCGTGTGCGTCCTCGGCCCCGCTTCTCATAAACCAGTCCGATTTCCCCACGTGGCTTCTCCCGGGCCTTAATATTACAACTGAGCATGTGGGACCGAGCCGCATGGCATTTAATTAAATCCTTACTGTTCATGTCTCATAACAAGCTGCAGATATGACTCAAGCGGCTGCGTTCGTGTCGCAATTATTTCACATCAGAGCGTGCTGATTATAAGTGTGATTAAGTTGATTAAGGGTTTTTCTTAATCAAGTAATTGTACTGGGGAAATAGTCATTAAAGGTCCACAGAGCTTTGCTGTTGCTAGCCTCTCCTGTCATGAGACATTATTTCATCAGATTGACTTTTCTGAAGGAAATACTCCGTTCTGTTAGCATGGAGCTAACCGTGATGGAGGGATTAGGTAGAGATAAAGAATAGGCGGAAAAGTAAGGTTTACACAATGCTAAAGAACATTCCAGGAAATTATTTAAAAGCTTTAGAAACAGCTTCAATGTAAAGAAAGAAAAGAAACAAAGAAAAGAGAAGGAAAGAAACAAATGAAAGAAATAAACAAACCAAGAAACGAGAGAAAGAAGACAGAGAGGAAGAAAGAAAGAAAGAAAGAAAGAAAGAAATTAACTAACAAGCAAGAAAACAAACAAAAGCAATCAAGCAAGAAAGAAACAAATTAAAGAAAGAAAGACACAAACGAGAGAAAGAAGACAGATAGACAGAAAGAAAGAAGGAAAGATAGAAACAAGGAAACAGAAAGAAAGAAAGGAACAAACAAATAAACAGGCAAATAAGCAAACAAACAAAAGCAAAGCAAGAACGATTTTAAAAAGATCAAAAAAGATTTAAAAAAAAAACGACAAACAAAAGAATGAATGAAACAAAAGAGAGAAAGAAAGAAAGGATTTTAAATGAAATTTGAAAACATTTCTTTTGAAAATGGCTTGCTCTTAACTAAAGAAAGAAAGAAAGAAACAAAAGAAAAACAAAAAATGTTTTAAAAAACAAACAAAATAAATAACAAACAAACAAGCAAAAGCCAGCAAAGAAGAAAGAAACAAACAAGAAAGAAAGAATGAAATAATGAATGAATGAAACAAGCAAGCAAACAAGAAACAAGCAAACAAAAGAAGCAAGCAAGAAAGATTTGCAAACGATTTTTAAGAGATTCAAGAAAGAAAAAAGAAACAAACAAAAATACAAAAGAAAGAAAAAGAAAGAAACAAACAAACGAGATGAAGAAGAAAGAAAGAAGCAAACAAAAGCTTCTAAAATGATTCAAGCCAGAAAGAAAGAAAGAAAGAAAGAAAGAAAGAAAGAAAATGAAAGAATGAATGAATGAATGAAGGGTATGTTATAGAAAATTACTCAACATCTGCCGGCCAATCAGAATGGAGAATTCAGCAGCGCTAGTATTAAAGTTTTATGCTGCTCTTCCGTGTTGTAAGATTTTGTTTATTATACAGTGTACACGGTGAATAAAGCCAGCAGCTGAGAACCGAACCGATCTACACGTTTTTGAGACATATTATTTTTATATATATTTTATAAATATTTTATATATATTTTAATGCACTGAGCTGAGTGAATCCAGGGGCTGATAAAAGATGAGTGTAAGTCAGCGGTTCTCCCAGAGGCCTGGCGCTGTTAAACACACATCAGCAGCCAGGAGCTAAATGTCACTTATGATATAATATATGGAGGAGGGAGAAAGGGGGATCAGGGCATGTGTAACTGTGATAGTTCTCCTCTATATCTATCTCTCTCTCTCTCCCCCCCACTCCTCTCTCTCTCTCTCTTTCCCTCTCTCTCTCTCTTTCCCTCTCTATCTCTCTTTCTCTTTCCCTCTCTCGCTCCCTCTCTCTCTTTTTCCCCTATTTCTCTCTCTCTCTCTCTCTCTCTCTCTCTTTCCCTCTCTATCTCTCTCTCCCTCTCTCTCTCCTCATCTCTGAGTGAGTCAGCGTCTCTCCAGCCCACCTACTATGAGTCAGTCTCCCACTCGCCGGACAGCCTCGGCCAATCAGAGGCCTCGCTTCTGCTACTGCTGCCGTCAGAGCTCCGGTGATGGAGGCGCACAAACACACATACACACACACACACACACACACACACACCAGTGAGAGAGAGATGAAGGAATGAGGGGTGTGAAAGGTTTCTGAGAGGGAAAAAGGAAGCACATGATCTCAATCTGCCTCTGTACATAACTTCCACAGTGTGTGTGTGTGTGTGTGTGTGTGTGTGTGTGTGTGTGTGTGTGTACAGTATGTGTGTTATACTGAAAGTGGCAATACTAGAAAGTAAAAAAGTAATTAAACTTATCAGACCCATACTTAAGCCTTGCTTTAAGGGAGAAAAGCAGTAGCAGGTGAATGTATTGAAGCTTACAGTAAAGTTAGCTGAATGTCTGTGAAAGGTTTTTTCTTTTTACTTACAAGTTTAAGAGCCTTTGTGTGAATTTGTTCCTTTGTCCTTTTAACGCATACACTGTTTGTGCTTTAAGTTAATCACAACACGACACGACTTTTAAGCAGCTAGCTTAAGCGCACACGCCGGGAAATGACCGAGGCTAGCGATTTCGCTAACTAGCGCATAGGGCCAAGCAATGTAAAGGTAAACATTTACCTCAGACATGTTCGTAAATGATCAAGGAAATGCTTCGTTCTTAATATTCTTATGAATGTTCGTTCCAAACATGAACGAAATAAAGAATAATACATGACAGGGTGGTGTGATTTTACAATAATTCCGAAGACTGCGTCTGAAATGGCGTTACTGCATTCGATTCAGTACCTACTGCTCGACCGCTGATACGGTACACTACGTACTGATCGTGTGTGTGTAGTATAAATACAATCCGGACGTACTACACCCACCATGCTGGCCTTGTCATGTGACCTACATTGGCCTTGTCATGTGACCTACGCTTCAAAAGAGCCGACGCGCTTCCTCTTCCTTCTGCCGTTGTTGATTCTGACAGCTCATCCGCGCCAGTCCCGTTGCCTTATGGGATAGCGCATTATCCGGTGGTTCCATACTACAGAATCTCAGCGGAAGCAGCACTGAGAATTCGGGCATGGTGCTTTTCACCTACTGTATAGTAGGATATAGGGATATTCGCAGATATCCCAAGTGTTTTATTCGTCTTATACGACGGGAATCTGCCAACAATTACAATTTCTAATGTATTTATTTCTTTATTTTAAACGACATCATCATTTTTCGACATTTATAGTTACGCTTATGGTCATGGTAGCACCCAGAAGGGGAAATGAACTACATTTCCCATCAGCCCCCAGCATGCCACATTTTCAATCCCTCAGACCTGTGTCTCGTGTCAAGCTTTTGTTGTTTTCATGCTCGTACGTTGCTGTTTGTCGCTTAGTCTCGTTCAAAGTCTGTATGTTTTACCTCGTATCTCTAGTTCAGGTTTCTGGTTCTTGTTTCCAGTATCTTTGCACCGTTGACTAACAAATCTGCACTTGCACTGACCACTACTAACTCCCCGTTCCTCACCGACCCCGACAGGAACGTCCTGGAAACAAGTTATTTCCTGCTCTCACTTACGTTATAGCAGTTATAAACTGTCATTTCCTCACCAGCCTCTTTTTTTCTCTCTCTTTCTTGAAGTTAGTAAAACAAAACAAAACAAAACAAAAAAAAAAACCCACACAGCTTATCACGTTACCAAGAAACAGGAAAGTACGACGTCTTCTGTCCTGAACACTTTCCCACTGGAGACTCCTTAACGTATGACTGTAAAATAAATGTCTTCTTACCATTTATTTCACCATACATTTAAATGGCGTGTCCGCCATACAAGTCCCTGTGAATTAGCTGTTGCTATAGAAACGACACGTTAGAACGAACACATGAAATAATCCTATCATTTGGATTAAAACTGCGACTGGTGTCAGAGCTGCGGTTGTAGAAAATGAATCAACACCTTCAAACCCGTCAGAATAAAAATTTAAAAAAAGGAAAAAAAAAAAAGAAATCAACAGTGCCGTAGTAGAAATACAGAATCTTTAGTATATTTGTGATAAACTCTATGACTGATATGGCTCTCAAGCCTGCGCTCTGTGCTCACGGACACAGTCTCGTCGAGTGTTATAATCCTTGGCTACAAATCCGCCCTCCATCATTTCTTAACCTTAATGTAGCTTCCAGCCAGTAAATGGATTTCTCACCTCTTTGATATCTTCTGAAACCTTTCATTAAAGTCCCTTAATCATCCCAGATGTTCTCCGGAGGTGACGAAGTAAAAGGTTTCGTTGAGCTCGGCCGTTTGAGAAGACGTCCGTCGTCCGCCGCTCGTCCGGGCGTGGATTTATTTCATTATGAAGAAAATCTTTGCGATGGATAAAACCTATGATTAGCTTATTGCTAAATTTGACCCTGATGTGGATTGGAGAGCCATGCTGCTCATGGTCCAGCGCATAAAAACAGCTTATGAACTCAACTCAAATCATTTAACTTCATTTAAAATCATTTAAATTTATTTTATTAATAAATAACGCCATCGTTTTTGACAGTTTATATAACGTAAAGTTCAACGACAAACGCAGGAGTGGAAGAATCGACTAGGCAAGGACGGAATAAGACTCAACATCAAGATGATGGAAATATCTAGGATGCGGCCCGCAAACCGATGGTACCGTATACGTTCGACGGCCAGGAACTATAAAAGACCACCTGATTCAAATACCTCGGGTTCGTCTTCACCTCGGAGGGTGACACCCTGCCGGACTCGACTCCCCAACTCATGTCAGTGCACCATGGATGGAGTGGCGTCAGGTCTCTGGAGTCCTCTGCGATAAAAAGATGCCAATCCACCTCAAGGCCAAGCTTTACAAAATGGCCGTTCACCCCGTGGCGCTGTCTGGTGCAGACTGCTGTCTGACGACGACGAAACACGAGCAGGTGCTCCACATCACGGAAATGAAGATGTCGAGATCGGAATCTCGTGGCTCAATCGGATCATAAGGAAGACGATGGGATGACGCTCCATAGCAAACAAGATAGGTGAAGCGTGACTGCGGTGGTTCGATCATGTTCACACTCCGTCACCAAGACCGTTCTCTGATTTGACCCTGGAGGACCACATGGAAGACCCAAAGAAGATATGAAAGCGGTGAATGTTGCTCCTGACGACATCCTGGACCTTTTTATAGTAGGATAGTTTAATTTGAGCGCGCTCGTAGAAATGTGTGAAAGCATGGCAGTTTTGCGGCTATGAAGTCGTGTCCACTTTCTCTGATACGTCATTGTTTCTATAGTAACTGCGTAATAAATGTCAGTGCTTTGTAACAGCTTCTATGTTTTCCACCGCGGGAAAGTCTTTAGGACAGACGAGTTTGCACTTTCTGGTTTCTGGGAACAATTTTATAGCTATTTTTTATAATGTACCTATAAACAAATGTGCGTGTGCATCACTTACCTGGGGAAGACATGGCACCAGGATGCACTATGGGAAGAAGGTCGTTCTCATTCAGCAGGATAATGCGCCCTTCCAAAAAGTTCAAGGCCTCCGAATTCCCCAGATCTCGATCCGATCGAGCGTCTGTGGGACGTTCTGGACAAACAAGTCCAATCCACAGAGGCTCCACATTACAACTTATAGGACGTAAAGGATCTGCTGTTAACGTCTTGGTGCCAGATACCACAGCACACCTTCAGAGGTCTTGTGCAGTCCGTTCCTCGATGGGTCAGAGCTGTTTTGGGGACACAATGAGGACCTACACGATATTACGCAGGTGGTTTTAATGTTATGGCTGATCGATGTAATCAACTTTAATTTTGAACATGAACTCCCATCATTGATTATTTTCCTATAACATCTCGACGCTTAGAGTTTTATTTCTTACATACCCCTCCAGTCCTTAACATCTGACAAGCTATCCTTGTAAATCCGTATAAAGAAGTACATAAATATTTTTTCCTAATCAAATCTCCAGCCCAGCTCTAGTCTCGCCTTGTCTGATCCCGGAGCTCCACTGAGACACAAAGACAGGAGAGGAGGACCGTTATGGATTAGTTTAAGTGTAGTGAGATGTTCTCCTGTTCTCCTGAATGATTCATCATCCGAAAGCCCGAGTCTCATCTCTGAAGTGCATCCAAGCCTGGAGGCAAAGGTCTGCCTTTCAACAAGGTAACAGAGCTTAAATGGAGTTCAGCACAACTCCAGCTCTGTAGGAAACTCATGATTTGGGGTGTGAGGTCAGAAGAGGAACAAACCCTGGAAAAAAGAAAAACCCACGATTTGTTCAGTCTTCCGGCTTAGTTTCTTTTTGAAGGCATTCCTGAGGAATTGTGGAGGCTTCGAGCCTAAAAGCTTTTTTAGGAGCTACATCTTTAACCTTCTTGGTACGAAGGCAATAGTTATGATCTTAAAAACCACTCAGGTACATCAAAAAAGAGTGAGAACCTAGAGAGAGAGGGAGAGGGGGAGTATAGGACGTGAAGGTCCTACTCACACAGTAGCGGAAACCTGGGCGAATCTCTCAGCTCTGATTCATCTCTTCTGGACATTGTTGACGCTAAAAACTTCCTTCCTACTTGCTCCAACTCGCATTTATCATCAGTAAAAATGGCATGAGTCATTACCACATATGTCAGCGTTCGACTGTCGATGATGTCAAAACGAGCTCTTCGTCGGAAATTTATTGCGATCTGAAATTTAAGTGATCGACCGACGAAAACAAGACGGAAAAAAAAAATCATCAGAACATCTGATACTTAACCTCGTGCTAGAGATTCGTGTCTTAGTGTGGCTTCCTGAGTCTTTTCGACCATTTCATGTTAGAATTGTAATGCTGAGAGGTTTAGCGCTTTATTTCTCCCTTAACTTGTCATCGTGTCGACGTTATGAGACAACACAGAAGGATGAGTGAACCGCATGTCGTGTTTGTGCCTATGAATCATTTATTCCTGTAAAATAAAGACTCTAAAGACAAACGAATGGACTTCTTGTCTTTCTTTCGCATGATTGTTTTGTCAAATGGGCTTCGTTTGGATCTGTGATGAACGAAAGGATCGTGGGGCCAGCTTTAGTGTGTGTGTGTGTGTGTGTGTGTGTATCTACAGTATACATACATACATATATACACTTCACTACATGGCCAAAAGTATGTGGACACCTGACCATCACGCTCATATATGGTTCCTCCCCAAAACTGTTACCACACGCTGTATCTTTACAATTTCCCTTCAGTGGAACTAACCGGCCCAAACCTGTTCAGCATGCTCTTGTGCACAAAGCGAGCTCCATAAAGACATGGCTTTCCAAGACCTCAACCACGCTGAACTGGAATGTCGACTGCACACCAAATCTTCTCACTTGTCTCAATGCCTGACCTCACAAATTCTCCTGTGGCTGAAAAAGGGAGAACGGGGTAAATCCCCCCAGCCATGCTCAGCAATCTAGTGGAAATCCTTTCCAGAAAAGTGGAGATTATTATAAGAGCAAAGGGAGGACCAAGTCCACGTTAATGCTCATTCATTTAGAACTCATTTCTCCCGGATGGATAAATTTATTCGCCTTATTTAATAAAATATTACGCAATAGCATCTTCTCTTCGTCCAAAATGAACAGAATGAGTCATTGAAGAGGTTTTATTTTACATTCGCCTGCATTCTTTTCCATTTCTGAATGTTTAATTAAGCTGTTAGACACCAAACTAACAGGAATTTTTATTATTATTATTATTATTATTATATTACTGGTCCTTTTTAAAAAAAATTTAAAAAATTAAAAATGTTTTATTTGATTATTTTATTAATTTATTTTCTTTTGTTAGTATTTTATTAGTTTATCTTAAATAACTGCTTGAAGTTATTAATGGCTTAACGCCATAGTTTTGATGTCAAATTTATAGAAACGTTTAACGTTTTGAAATAAAAATCTTCACAACAACATTACCGTGTTCCGTTACGAGTAAATAAACCGTGCCATTTCAGGGAACATTTTTAGTGCAGTCCCTGCTAATCCCCTCCTCAAACACTCTCTATTTCTCTTTTTAATGAGTTCAAATGTTTTTATTGCTTATATTCCTGATTTTTGAGTCCTAAATAAAAAACATACACACTTCCGAAAACAACAACAACAACAACAACAACAAAAAAAACAATAATGAACAATTAGGAATAGATTAAGTTTAAACCTACAGTGATCTTTTTTTTTTTTTTTTAGTGCTACGTTTCCCCACAAAACATTGAATTCAAAATTATTGGCACCCCGACGTGTCCTTGAGAGTGAAACAGCACCGAGTTCCTTTCTGTAATTCTTAACAAGCTTGTAGAGATCTTCATCCACTTCATTTAGTTGATGCGTGTGTGTGTGTGTGTGTGTGTGTGTGTGTGTGTGTGCACAGAGGAATGATACTAGTAGAATTAGTCATATATGGAAAGAGAGATGGGAAAACACATTTTTTAGGGGCATTACTCTGGGGTGGCTTGGGGCACTTAAATCTTAAGATAAGAAAGGCATGTGCTGGTTTTACTCTCATTGTGACGAGCCTCTAATTACTTTTTAATTCTATGTTACTGTAGAAATGTTTACACTTAACCCTAACCCTAAACCTCAGGAACCGAATCTCTATGTTTTCTTTATTGTTTCCAGTCAAATTTGTAAAAGAAGTGAATTATTTGCCGAGGACCTGCCGAGTGACAAGAAAACTTCAAACTCTCATGTATTCCTATCACTACGGGGACATTCGGTCCACACGGTTTGAGTAGTTCCTGGTCCTCGTATGATTCATTTCATTGAAATATCTTACTTGAAGTAAATATGTCGGACAGGAAGTGAGAAATGCTGGATAATTTATGCAGCAGGTCACCATTATAGATGTAAAAATGTTGATCTGTGATCACTTTACGCACTTGAGCGCTCATTTTCAACTAGCTAGACTTAATGTGTAGTTTAGGACAGACAACTGGACGCAAAACATGCCACCAGGCATGTAAATCTTTAGTTGGTTGTTAATCAAAAGTGTTTCTGAGGAGGTGAGATCAACCAGCTCGTGCTGGAGTACATTAAAGATATAGTTCATGACATCACGTGGGTATCTAATCACGTACGCACGTATCAACAAGCGACAGAATAAAAAACTCACAAGGTCAGAATGCTAAAAAGTACGTACAGCTAAGACCAGAAGGTTTCCTCAGAAGGGATTTGTTTTGATCTGAAATTGCCCTGCCGTTTCCATTAGCTCTACACGAGCAGATCAGAACAGCCAAAAGGGAGAGGCTGGCATCTTTTGGAAAGCGAGACCGGAAAACAGGATGGCGAGAGCCACAGAGACGGGGGGAAGCTTATTCACCCTGGAAACAAATGACTTCATCAGATGCTAATTCAATTTAGGTTGCTTAAATTTAGCACGTTCGTCATAGTGCACGACATGAGCCAAAAAAAACAAAAATAAATAAATGAATACAGAACGCAGGCCGGACAGGTCGGAGATTTGGGACGTGTAGATGAAATAGTCTGAAGGATCGAGAAAGAATGTGAGAGAGGAGAAGAAAAAAAAAAAAACACACCCGAAAGTGCTTTTCCCAGTGATCGGCGTGAGTGGGTTGTGTAGGCGGGTCATTCTGGTCCGTCCGTATTGTCAGCATGACAGTTGGCAGAAATCTCCCGTTGGAGGAAACGCTGAAAATCGAGACCAGCTTCTTCCCGTTGCAAAGGCGTCAGTCTTATATCACTGTCAGATCGATTCTCAGTTACAGACACCGAAGGAAAAAAGCGCCGCTCACTTGTTGATGTGATTTCACTTGTTGATAGCAACGAGGAACCTGAGCCACGAGGGACGGAGAGATTAAACAGAGAAAAAGGCTTTTCAGTGGGCCGGCACACAATCGCCTGCCCATTAGGAATGTAACTGAATACACACACATCATTTGGTTGAACAGATAATGCGTTCGACATGAACACAAATACAAATATGAATCCAGATAAGAAGGTGCACTATGTGTTTGATTAGTTTGTGTTGTTGTAAAAGCTTGCTAGAAAGGACATCTATCCGAGCCTAGGTCCTAGATCAGAACGGAACAAAATGGAGGTTGAGCATAAAGGCGTGAGCATAAAGACCACGTTGATTAACATGTACGTGGTTTTCCACTGTTTTAACCCTTTCCGTTTAGACCACACACACTTTGGGATTTAAATTGCAATAGAGATAGAGATCTGAATATGTGGAGCACTAAACAGGTACGGATAGTGGCATGCTGTTTGTTACAACCTTAAAACACACACACACACACACACACACACACACACACACAAACACAGAGATGATTGCATTCCATGCTGACCTTTAAGGAACTCATAAACCGGACAGTACAGAGTCTCTACACATATTAAGCTTTCATAGTGCGTCAAACCTCAGCTTTATGAACGTGACTGATAGTTGGGATTGAAACTTAAAGCTTTAAAACACACCAAAAAAAGGAGCCATGGATTCATTTAGTAACACACGCACTATGACAACGCAAAGAAGAAACGGAGCTGAGGGACCTACAAGGGTCCAGACGGCCTGTGATCAGACCTCTCGAGACTTTCCCACCCTTCATCAACCCGATTTTTCCAGGCTTTGTGGGATTTGGCTCGAGCTTCCCATAAGGGTGTGTATGAGCTCCTCGTGTTCCTGTGCTACATAGCTGCGGACATGCATATAGGTTTCAGCTCACTCATATTCTAAGGAAACAAGTGGGGACTGTTCTTGTAGGGTTCCTGGACTTACACACACACTCTGACCCACACACACTGTCACTGGGCATCTGCCTCGACGGCGTAGGCGGCTTCGACGTCCAAGCTCGAACAGAACCCCACCCACTTCTTCATGCCAGATGGGCAGAAAGGGCATAAAAGAGTGAATACAGACTTGGTGGCCAGACTTGAAGTGCCCAAGCTGGGCGGTACCGATTAAACCTTCGCCCACTCTCAGGCTCCCACGGACTCGCAGGCCAAAGCCATGAAGAAGACGGCCAGCAAGGTCTGGGAAGGTCCGCTGCTTTTGCGTCAGGCTCTTGGCTGTGACCGAGCGGGTTTCTGTCGAAACAGTACCGCGTTGCATCGTGTTTTTTGACCTGGAAGCACCGAAAGGCCTTCTTTCCCAGAAGTCTTAGTGCCTCAGGATGATTTCAAACTCACTCTGCTGTTAGCAGTCAGTGGTCCATGAGTCTTCAGGGCAAGCATGCCCAGGATAAGATCACCTTGGCTCTTGTGAAAGAAGCCAAAACGTGTTTGAATGCACTTGTGCAATGACTTGCTGTGTCAGTATGCTAGCATGTCAGAGATTTCCCCATGGCTTTCAGGCAATCCTCATTACCATCTACTGTCATTTATAGATGAACTGCTTCCTGATTAGGGTGTGGAGCACTTTGAAGAATCTTTGGTATTTCTTTGTCAAACTACGTTCTTGTATCATTTTCAAAAGGCACGTCTTCTCTACCATTAGTATGAGTTTTTCCTCTGGGGAAAGTTGTTTAAAGTACATAACTAGTCATGGCAGCACAGCAGTACAGAGGGTAGAGTTGCCATCTCACAGCTCCAGGGTCTACTCCTGATCTCGGGGTACTGTCTAGTATGTGGAGTTTCACATGTTCTCTACGTGTACATGTTGGTTTCCTTCCATTGTTTAAAAACAAACTGTTTGTTCGGTGTATCATATCATGTCATTTCTTTTAGGACTCACAGAGACCGGGAAATATCACTTCACTGGGCTCAAATCAAAGGGACAGATTTCAGAAGATTCTCTCAGCTACCTTTTTGGATCAGAGAAAGATTTTTTGGATTAGAAAGGAGAGAACGAGGGTGGAAAAGCGGAAAGGCAGGGTCAGAGGGGTCTCACACACACACACACACACATGCACAAACATGCATAACATAATAACCTGTCACTAGGCACATCCGATGTCAGAATAAAATGTCTTGGCAGAAGTCCATCACCTGAGGGATAGAGTTAAAAAAAAAATAAAAAAACACCATGCAGCAACATGAGATTTCTGATTTAGCAAGACAAGCAGAAGATGTGTGTCAGGACCCGGTCATCATGTAAAAGCCTGTCTGATCAGTGACATTTCAGATATTATGTTCATTCTAGTCAATCAACAGTACATTACTCTCTCTTCTTCATCCATCCATCCATTTTCCATACCGCTTACCTACACTGGGTGGTGTGGAGTCTGGAGCCTATCCCAGGGGACTCGGAGCACGAAGCGGGGGACACCCTGGACACCCATAGCAGGGCACAATCGCTCACACAGTCACACACTATGGAGAATTTAGAAATGCCTATCAGCCTACAAGGCATGTCTATAGGACTGGGGGAGGAAACCGGAGAACCCTGAGGAAATCCTCATACCTATTATTAAACAATTAAAACACAACCTGACTGTCTGACTTTTTTGCAATCATATATACATATGTGTATGTGTGTGTGTGTGTATATATATATACACACACACACACACACACACATATATATATATATATATAAATATGTATATATATATATGTATGTATGTGTGTGTG
>JANDJT010000167.1:15489990-15503497 GCA_024331685.1 Stegophilus panzeri
TGTAAACACCTTAATCAGAATATTGTCTTATTCAGAATAAGGTCAATAATTAGATTACTGCTGTCCATGTAAACATAATCAGTGAAAAAGCCACTTCAACTTGAAATTTCAAGTCGTCAACTTGGGGTGGTCTTCTCAACTACCAGTTCCTTCCACCGTTTACGGAGTGACGTTAAATCGAAATGGCCGCTTGCGCTGTGAACAGCGTGAAGTCCCTCTTCTCTACTTTTAAATGACTTTATAGCTTAAGATCCTTTAATATACAGACAGTGTAGTTGGTTAAATCTATAACACTGGCCATACTAATCACTGTCTTGAGAAGGTAATCGTCAATATTAGCCAGTTAGCTTGTAGCTAAGCTACTTGGTATCGTCTGCTGTTGTTGCTGTGCTGCAATTTCAGTCCAAAATGTCGCATGAATGTCTGAAGTTCACTACAGTAGGACAGAACCAGGCCTGTGACTGTAAAAGTGTGCTTAAAGTATCTTTTTATGAACGCAGCATAAGCACTTAGCAAGCAAAAATGACGTCTTCTCTGAATAAATATAGCTTTTGCTGCCATCATGTGGTGAAATCAATGTGACACATTCCCACATGTCAGAAACCAAAATTTTCATTTTACATTTTGTTATTTTAAGCTCATTCTAGCATACACATATTATTTATACAGAGATATTTCTTCTTTTTCTTCTATTTTTTTTTTCTTTTCTTTTAAATAACGTGCGGTCCTGACTTAATATATTCTTGAGATCTATATTTTGTGACCACCAAAATGGCAGCTACTGAAGTCTCACTCACATACAGGGGTCATAGACAGATGTGCACATACTTTTGGCCATATAGTGTATTTTTGAAGCTATCAATTAAGGGAAGCTCTTAGCTTAGATTGCAGCTTCAGACAAACGGCACGTCTTAATTATCACACACTCTTCCAAAGACATTCGGCTTTTTTTTTAAAAATCCCATCGTTTACATTAACAGGTTCGTTAAATACCAGAAGAAGTCTGTATTACAAACCAAGACGCAAATCAAATCAGAACGATAAGAATCGGAAATTAACCGGACCGCTTTTATCGTTAACGTGGAAACCATAACAACACTCTGAACAATCCTAGCTATAGCGTCCCATTCCTAGCTTTCTAGAGGATCACACACACACCCACACACATACACACACACACACACAAACACCACCACCATGTACTGTACACTACTCTGTAAGAAACGAAACTAGACAATATCGTTGTAGATCCTTTATTTGTGATTATTTGTTCAAGTTCACAATCCTGTGGATGTCTCAGAGTCAAGGCACAGCACGTTGTGCAAAAGATCCACAGCTCCATGCGCTTTGTTTCGAACACCGGGTTAAGACACGAGCTATATTAAGAGTATGATTTCACATTTCGCTTGAATTCTGCGGATCAGTAGCATGGTTACGAGTGGATCTCGGACATTTGGTATGGCTTAAGATACAATAGAATAACGTTTACTTTAAATGATGCACATTAGGCACATGCTTTAATGCACAGAGGGTTATTTATCATTTATAATTATGCCTTTAGAAAGTCCTGCTCATAATCATACCAGTACTGCCTTATGACCACTGGCGTACATACACGGCTTACCCGTCTCCAGAGATAACCTCCAGCCATCAGCAGAATAAATGTAATAAGTAGTCGGGAAAAGTAATCCTTAATCCCTAAAATAAATAGCATTTACAAAAATAATCATGAGCACATTTGCCTTTAAGGGTTAGTGTTCATAAGGGCGACATAAAACCTACATAAGGCATTCTGAAAGAAGTGACACAACTCTATACACTGTAGTTACTCCAATAGCTGTCACTTAGCATGCTTTCATTCATTCTGAGATAAGGAGTTGACGTAACACCTGCATTAAGTGACACAGAGCTGTGTTGACGTAAGGCTGCTATAATACTTCCCAGGCTGACTTGCGAAGAGAGCGCCGTAACATCTAAACCAAACTCGATCAAGTGTAAGGCCGGAGAGTTAAAAAAAAAATACACATGCTGTTATTACTTTGTCATAACATTGTTATAAGCCTTCATGAACCTTTCATAATCAGTTAAATTAAAGCTTGTATTATATCTATATATACACAGCAGGATCGTTAAGGTGTCATAACAGTGGTATGAGTCGTAATTAGGACATAAATATAAACAGTTAAATTATTCTTCAGTAAAATCTTAAAAAGATTGCTTTACTTAAGGGCCAGAGAAAAGATACATAGCACTGTCATTACAGCGTCGTTAAATGTGTCATTTAAGTCGCGTTATTAAACTGTTATACTCACTTTATGTAGGGGCTGGAATAAATATACATTGCTCTGTCATTAGTGTCGTAACATTGTCTTAATAAAATCATATTCACCTTGTGTCAGAGCCAGAAAATACATACAGGCCTGTCATTACTGTGTCATAACGCTGTTATAAGTCTTAATTAAACTCTTATACTCAGTATACCAAACTCATGCTATCTCTGTCATTACCCTGTCACAACACTGTTATAAGTCTTCATTAAAATCTTAAAAATAGTATCATTAAACTAGCTTTACTTAAAAGCCAGAGAAAATACACACAGCTCAGTCATTATAGTGTCATTATAGTGTTAAGTCACGTAGGGGCCAGCGGAAATACATATAACTGTTATTACAGTGTCATAGCATGGCTCTTATAATACTTATGACCAGAAATATAACAGAAATAAAGAGGAACAAAGTCAACTGTCATGGCTTTCTAACAAATAGTGAATCAGCTATAACTCGACCGTATACATCAACAAAAAATAAACCTCAATGTCACTTGACTTAAGTGTTATGTCACCTTGGTATAAAGCAGTTATGACTAAACTGAATAACGCAATCTTTCGAAAAGCTGATGTCTGCTGTAGTGTAATATATTGAGGCTTTATAAACATTTTGGAAGACATGTTGTAGTTGTCACGAAGGGCTTATGTAGGCGTCATGTAGCCCTATGAACACTGGGCTTAAAAAAGTTACCCTTCCTGCACATTGTACATGTCAAGCACATCATCAGGTTCAGCGTGAAGCCCACAGTGAGAACGTTTGGATCAAGAAAAATCAGAAGCAAACAAGAATACTTTCAATAGAAAACGCTCACGCAGTCTCACGTTCCACGACGATTTAACTGCGAATTAACGGCGTATGAACGAAGCGCCGGGTTTCGACATGTACTGAAATAGAAGGGATTTTTACCCAGACCTATAAATAAAAATTGCTTACATGGAAACTCACAGCTGGTTTTGTTTCTTGAATATTCTTAGTTTGTTTTTTTTGTTTTTCCTGTGCCGTTCTGGTTTTCCCCAATGCCCACCTGTGCGTTTGGCTCGAAAGCAGTCGCGTCTTCTGTGGAAGCACAGTTTCCATTTTGTTTCACACCACGATGGAAAGATGACTTTTTAACCCGCAGCGCTCTGCCTACACGTTAATAGATCACAGCCTTTTAATTGTGTCTCGGAAATTGGATCCTGGCCTGGTTCCAGATCCAGTGCGTGAACTTTTATAGCCATAACGGTAAAAAAATTAAAGAAATAAAGAAATAAAAAAAAAAAAAAAAAGAGTATGAGCCGGCTATAGTGTTTCATACGGAATCTCTAAAGTGGCATGGATTTACACATTTTATTTTCCTATGATAAAAGGAATTTTTATTTTCTTCATCATGATCTCAAGAAACAAAACAAAAAACAACAACAACAAAAAAAACATTGTGTACTTGGAAAGAAATGCTCACTGGATATGAGTAACCAGGAAATGAATGAATAAAATATTGGATTATAACTTAATTTACAAACATAAATATGATCAAGTTGCGTTTAGTTGTAAAACTTTAAAGGATAGTGTTTATAAGGCTACATAAAACCTTCATAAGCCCTTTCGAACAAAACGGACATAAACCTTTCAATAGTTATTACGTAATACGTTTATAACCCATAGTTATAAAGGAATAATCCAACAAAAAAAAAAATGTGTCAATTGTTACATTAAGTTGACATTTAAGACTTTATTTATGAAAAAGTAAAATCATATACAGCTCGTCGTTGATGTCGTGAAAAATAGGAATGCTTAAAACCTATTTAAGTACCTTATGAAGTGTTTGCGTATGATTGCGTTATGAAAGTCTTAACTACACTGTTGTTATAAAGTGTGAGTTCTATCAAAATGACACAATTTCAAAAGTGATGAGGTTTTCTAAAGGAAAGGTTTTATGTTGAAATGTTGTGAAACCTCTAGAAGAAATCATCTGCTGCTGTGTGATAATGACAAACGACTAAATATGGCAAAGTCAATAAAAATGAACATAACGTTAAGTAAAATTGGATGAAATATAATATGTAAATCCATGACATTTAGGTTTTTCATAGTTTTATCCATCGAGGCTCAAAGTAAAAATACTGCACGCACAGGTATAGGAGGTTTAATAATTGAAATGTTTTCAGAAATAATCGTGACTGGTTCCGTGTTGTTCTTAACAAGTCGAAAATCGCCTTAAAGCGGTAGGTTGTAATCGTTTCAACTTTTTCGAGATCTGTAATAATCATACAGTTTGAAAGATACCTTAGTAGAACTCAGTCCGCTCTTTCGCAAGTGATGTTTGTTGGTAAACGAGACCTTTCCGCTGTACTCACGTTCGACGCACGCGACTCGAAGACGGCTTTGGCCGAGCGCGCGTTCTGATAACGTCACGTGACGCGTCTTGGCCCAAACGTGCGGAAAATCTGCGGTAATTTTGAAAAAAAAAAAAAAAAAAAAAAAAAAATCGCAAGCTCCTCCGAATACTGCGGAGTTTGCTTGATTTTTGCGTTCATTTCTGAGATCGCAAAATCGCGACATCCTGGAGGGACTGAAAACTGGTCGATTCTGAAGTGATCAGCTGTAACCTACTGTACTTCCTATAAAGGCTACAACGTCTGAAGAGCTCCATCTACAGGGCTTGAAAGAAATAACGATTCTGAACACAATTTGAACAAATTTCTCAAAACTGTAGCTAGTTTACTGTCGCACCATAGCTAATACTTCAGCTAATAATACATAGCTAATAATTCAGATGATACTTTCCAATTACGATCTAATTTTATAATAAAGGAGAAATGATTTAATTAATTAAGCTGCGGTAACGTCCTCATTCCGTTACAGTTTCAATTCCCAGTTCACGTAGCCTGATTCGGAAGAGTGAGCCAATCAACAATCGCAAATAATTACAGCTATGCTGCGTTACATTTTTTCTCCCCCAGCTGTTTTTAATCCTTTTAGTCGCAATTTGCTATTACAAAATGTATTGTTTATGTTTTGTACTTAAACCTGACATATTTATAAATATTTAAAAAGCCCATGACCATTTAGAAGAGGCTTTTAAATGAAATATTTTTCTGCCAAAGTCCATCGCGTCATCGAATTACACCAGCATGTGTTTAGCGATATTATGATACACTGACTGTTTATGATAAATCTGACTTTTTGCTGTATTTTTTTCTGGCCCTGAAATGAGCTCCGCCCCCAGCTACAATAGAGCTGTACTGTTCCGTTTTTGTTTCCTCAAAAGGTGACTCTTTAAGACGTGTACGTTTCAACAAACAGGATGGGGTCAGCTTTATTTTTTTCCACAGAGTTTTCATCTCTGTAAAATGGCTCGAAAGATTACAAACTGCCCCTTTAAACACATGTCTGTAATATGTTCCAGTAATATTAAAACCAGCATGTTGCGAAATCCGTTTATGTTAGAGCTATAGTAACTAACGTCGGAGGCAGGCAAATTAGCATCGAGCAGGGGAGAATCGATTTGATTTTATTACACTTTGCTTCAATAAATATAAATAAGACACGAGCCAAACGTAATAACGATTTGAATTAGTGAGATAGCTAACGGTAGCTTTATGTTCGATATCTACCGAGCTAATCTTTCAGTGATGCCAATATCTTACGCAGTGCTTAGCTAATGTTAGCTTAACCTCAAAGTAGTGATAGCTTTGTTTGGTTCGGTCACGCGTGCCAGCCAATCACGATCATTTCTACTGAAAAAACAAACAAACAAACAAATAAAAAAAATAATAAACCTCCTATGTGCAGTATGTATTTTATATTACAAAGAAAGATGCTCCACCTGACTTCAGTTATTTAAGCTGAAAATTATCACACACACACACACACACACACACACACACACACACCCCCACACACACCCACACACACACGGTCGGTGATAAAAACTATAAACCCTTTCGAACTGATCACAGCTGCGTGTTGCGCTCAGCCGGCTAGCCTCTGCGTCACCACCTCCCTGTACATGATAGAGATGTAGACGAAGAGGAGGAGGATGACGAAGAGGTCGTCCATGAAGCCGAGCAGACCGAACAGGGCCTCGGGGATGAAGTCGAGCGGAGACGCCAGGTAGGTCAGCGCCCCCACCAGGCACAGCAGTATCCGGATCCGGAACATCCAGAAGAGTCCCCCGACTGAAAACATCTCCCTGAAGGCGTGGCGGAGGAGAGTGGGGACGTCACGCAAACGGTCCAGGAGCTACACGACACACAGAGAGAGCAGAATCAACACACATATTCCCACTCACCAACCAGTCAGCTCTCACCAACCGATTCCAGCCAACCACATGTTATCGAACTGCTGCTCCTGCTGCATCACAGGGCAGTGTAACGCACTCGGAGTACAGCGCTATCTGCCCTCTTCTGCATACATGAGCTCACAGACAGCTGGGTTTATCCACACAATATTCTTAACCAGAGCTGTTACTGTGTTCCGCAGTAACTTTTTCATCTATTTCTAAATTGTTAGCTTCTTTTCCTTTAAATATGTTGTTCCTAACAACCCCCACCCCTCCCGTCTATCCTTCTATCTATCCCTGTAACAAACAACGCATGAATATACAAACATACAGTACAGCATTGTTTCCTAGACATGCCACAAACCCACAATAACAGCTTTAATATCATAAACAAACTTATTATATCATTACTAGCACTGTATAATTATCCTCGTTTTTATTTACTACTTATAAACAAACGTGTTTGTATCGAGAATGCCTAGCATCCTTTATACCACTGATGAATTCTCTCGTTGATTGTAAGGAGAAGTTTATTTAAACATTTAAGGAAGGAGTCTCCAGTGTCGGTTCTTTGATAACGGTCAGAACGTTTTCCTCCACAGGAAAGTCTTCTCTGTATAATACAAGCGTACACAGGAACTAAACTGTCTCGCGGATGTCCCGAAACGTTAAACGTAACTATAAATGGATAAGTATTACAATTCATTGAGTAATAAATGAATATTCGTAATCTTAAGAGGGATAAAACGCTTCAGGATGTTCTTATATAATACGCTGGGTATATAACTGTATATGTTGTAGTTATGTAAACTCATGGAGACTCACAGATCTGGGCTGTCCTGAGAATCTGCGGTTGTAATCGTTGACGTCGTTGAGGATGAGGTTCGCGTCCGGCTGTCCGTCTTGCGTCTGGGCGCTCTGCTCCGTGCCACGGAAAAGCGGGAACAGCAGGGTCACCTGAGGGCAGACGTTAGCGTCCAAGTGAGGACGAAAAACTGGACAAGGATACAAGAACAAAAACAGGCAGATACGTGGAATTTAAATCCGCACAGTCCTGGGATTTGCTCTACCTCACGACCTTCCGGTCAGTGGAAGTCAACTTTAACCACTAACTCCTAACTGGCTTTTGCGTGGATATGATCTTGGATACGGTTTCGAACTGTAGAATTTGTCGTCTTACTATTTGTCTGCAGATGGGACAGCTAATGGCTCCTAGCCATGTGCCGTAGCGCCAGTACGCAATAATACAGGAACCTGTGGAACACAGACGATACACAGATCAGTACAAAATGCGGACCTGAGCACGGATCGAATTTCTGACCTTTCCATTGGATTCAGGTCTATTTCTAAAAGAACATGTGACCTGTACAAAGCTGCTTTCACACGTGACCCCCCACACCTTCAGAAAAAGCACTAGTTCGTTCTATATGCTCTTACCAGTTCTAGCTACTATCAGCTAACTATGTGTAATTATTATTATTACTAATAGTAGTAAAGCTAGAATAAAGACTGACGAGGAGGTTGTTTCTCTCTAGCTTTGGAGGCAGAAAGCCAGGAGAATCTGAGCTGATTGGGTGACCGGACTGAATACAGGTTTGCCTCAACCAGCACCCAGTGATGTCATTCTTCAGAGACATCATGTATCCAAATTACGGTTAGGACACCGTGAGACGTTCTGTACTCTACAAACATTAACTAAACGTCATGTTTATAGAGTAACTAAAAGGTTATGTGGGCGGCCATCTTGGACAACTGGAAAAATCGCCAATTTTATATAGTTTTATACATTTTTATTTGTTTATTATTATTTTTCATTAATTTCATCTCATTTTTAAAATTTATTTTCATTTTGTACACCCAGACATGTGTTAGTTTGAATTTGACATCAAACATTTTAATCATTATCATGATTTTACCTTTTGCATATAAACAAAGACTATACACAGGTAAGTGAATTTCCCTGTTTCTAGCTTTTCCTCCCCAGGAGGTACGGGAGGTCTCAGGAGTGCATTTGTTAAATTCTTGCTCATTTTCTGACCGGTGATTTGTTGTTAAGAGCATTAAAAGCTTGATATTTTGCCATTTTGGAGGTCATTGTAAGAGGTCAGGAGGAATGACGGGTGAGTGGGAAGCTCTCACCACAGAAGAGATGACCACAGTTAGTCTCTACGGGGAGAACGGCCTGCTGGAGACATACTGGGCAGGACATGTCTGAGTAGTACTGATGCCTCGGCGTCGGCGATGCTGCTTCCTGAAAGAGAGAGAGAGAGAGAGAGAGAGAGAGAGAGAGAAAGAGAGAAATACTAGATGAATCATTCCACTAATGATCAAAAGGAGAAGACACGACTCTTTAATATATGTGTGGGATGCCATTTCTGGTAAAAAGCTGTCTGTGCACTAAGGCCCTGATTTACTGAAGATTTGCACATCCTACACAAGTCTATAAAGGATTAGCACTGCCACAGCAAATAAATAAATAAATAAATAAATAAATAAACAAACAAACAAATAAATAAATAAATACACACACATATTACATACATATACATATATATACATACACTCACACATATATATATATACACATACATACACACACACACACACACATTATATATATATATATAAACTGTAATTCACAATTTTGCCATTTCTTTATATTAGGCTCCATTTTTATATATTTCTTCGTCCCAGAAATTAGCTCCGCCCCCAAGCTCGAACACTACAGGCCAGCTCAACTTATTTTCTTTAAAAGGCAATTCACAAGGCATACGTTCTTAAAGAAAATAAAATGGTAAATAATGGGTTTAATGTAAACCAAAATAATGATTTAACAAAGAAAATGGAACAAATTGTTGGATAAATGGATTTAATAGATTCCCAGTCAGCTATTCGTTACTTTAATAAACACAGGGTTTAATGAAAAAAATAAAATGAGTAAGTAAATAAATAAATAAATAAATAAATAAATAAATAAAGCAACCCTTGTTAGATCTGGTTTCGACTAAACAAGGAGGACGGGTTCCTCTTTTAAATCTCGGTTCCTTTCAACATGTCTTCCTAACTGGATGAAGTTTTTTCCCCCCTTTGCCTTGCTAATTAGGCAGTATATTAAAATGAACAGTAAGTGATTCCTCACAGACCTGCTCTGTCTGTAGCTGCTGTCGAACTGCTCGCACGTGCTCCTGATTCTCCGGGTGGATCCTCTGCTGCTCATTCCTGAGAGAGAGAGAGAGAGAGAGAGAGAGAGAGAGAGAGAGGGCAAATAGTGAGTCTGGGCTCAACAGCAAGCAAACAGCCAAGAAGATGTAAGATGTGTGTGTGTACACGAGTGTGTGAACCTGCACAGCAGTGTGGCCAGACCAGCCAGGAACGTCACACACAGGATGACCACAAACAGCACTGGGTCACTGACACCTTCGATAAGGGAGCGCTCATCTGGGAGTGAAGGATTTGCATCCGGACAGTCGGGGTTTTCCATTCCACCTGCTCATAGCCTGTTCATTTCTCAACATTACAGCAAAAACAACAACAACAACAACAACAACAACAAATCAGATATCAGTCCACTGAGTATAATTACAGTGTAGAAATATTACACTGAAATTAAATGTATGGGTATTCCTCCATTTCAAATGAAAGGGAAAGTACTGTAGATGTAAACTGAAACTAGAAGTCAGGTTGTGTGTGTGTGTGTGTGTGTGTGTGTGTGTGTGTGTGTGTTTTCCCCCCCAAAATTGCCTCACACTTTTTTGCAAAACTCAAATCACATACAAGGATCCTTTAACTATATTACCATCAGCATGCCATGATTTTAATGAATCATTCTAGAAAAAAATTCCCGGCAGGATAAACTTTTCCAGAATTTCCAGAAATGTATTCTTGGCGTTTTCTCGAGCGATTTCTTGAGGAATTTCCCCCGAGATGTTTTTTTTTTAAACAGTATTAAAGGAGTTCACACCTACGCCGGACTCTTATCGGCTTCTTTTCGGAATATTTCACTCCGAGTCGTCCGTTTAAAACGACTTTTTTGTAAATAAAATATCAGTTTTCTTATGAAAGAAACGAATACGTCGGCACGATTATATTTTTGTCTACGACACCGATTCCAAACATTTAACCACACACCTTCAGATCAAAAGGTTTTTTAAAGATCATGAGAAACGTTTCAGTCGGGTGTCCACAAACCTTTGACTGGTAGTGTGTGTATAAAACATAATACAAATATTGTATTCAAATATTTACAATTACAAAATAATTGAACAATTTCAAATAATAAAACAGAATACAAATATGTCACCCCTCCAAAAAGTACTTAATAATGTATAAATGAGCGTGTACATGTCAGATTATAAAGCACAACATAATGTACATAATGTATAATGTCCATAATAATCACAATCATCTGTACATACTGTTTATGTCACACGTGCTGTATATATTACTCACTGGCTTTTGTTTTGATTGCTTCTTTTTTCTTTTATTTATTACTATTACTCTATTTGATGTCGTACATATCTTTGTTTGATATCCTGTGTGCTTTTTTTTTTTTTTTTTTTTTTTGGTAGATCTGCTTTTTCATTAATGCTTTTAATGCTATTGTTATTCTTTCTGTTGCTGTAACATAACTCTATCTATCTCTATAGCTATCTAGTAAATGATATTCACAACAGCTAATATCTAATAACTAATAATAATAATAAGATCTAATAATAAAAAGAGTCCTGTCCTGTATTTAGTACTTACATGAGTTCATAACAATGCGTTCGTGAAACGAAATTGTACCTCCAACACATTCAACAACCAGACATGTAAACTATCAAATACAACCGGAAGCCACCCAAATACCTCCCTTTTCCCTGTGTAATACACTACCTAGGGTGCACAAATAATAACGCTGTGCTATACTTAGTGCTCCTAAATAGGGAATGAAAATCGATTTGAAATTCAACCAATCACGATTCGCCAAGAAGCCACTTCCGCATTTTTTCCCCCCTCCTGGTCCAACTTTCATAGTAGTTCGTTGCGTTTGCCTGTTTTAATTTCGTTTTAAAAAATTTGTTCGGGTGCAGTAAAAAAAAAAATGCATGTCATCGCTGTAATCTTGTCCACACTTCCTTTTATCGAAACGAAACCCTACATTCTATATTGTTGCGTAGATTAACATTTATATCGAGAAGACATTTTAAACAGACGTTTATCTGGCTGCTTTTTTTGCAGGGTGGCATCCTGAGGACCCTGACTAACTGGGAAAAAAAAAAAAACTTCCCAGACAATAAACGTTATTTTCCCAACCCGTATTGGATCAGTAGTAAATCCCGCCTTCTGCGATACGATTGGCTAGTGATTTGGACTCCGAGCATGAATCGGTATCCGATTGGATAGAGTGAACCAATCGTAGTAAAGAAGGCGGGATTTGTCGAAAACGGATAGGGGAAAAAAATAATAAAGAGGAATAGCTGTAACGTTGCCGGTGGAGCGGTTGCGTGTGTCTCCACGTATTTGTTCATAAGAAGACGGTTTTATTTGTGGGTTTTATTTGATTGCGGGATTCGATATCGTGTTTAAATCGCTCGGGGTGAACGGTTATACGTCGTGATATCGGTTTATTCGTTGATCAGAGTGATTTCTTTGGGGCAGAAAACCACGTCCTGTCTGTGTTTTGATAAAGTAACAGGCGGATAAGCGGTGTGGATTTAAAAAATAAAATCGAGCTGAGATGAGCAATTTGGACGCGGTGGATCGAGTCGAGCTGTGTGAGAGTCTCCTGACATGGGTAAGAAATCTGTGTGTGTGTGTGTGTGTGTGTACACACACACGCTTGGATGTGTCATTTTCCCTGTAATAGAGAAAGACAGAAGCGGTAGAGGAGAGAAAGCAGGACTCGACCACCAGACTTTAAAGTAAAACTTCACCCTTAAACACATTCAACTCGATTCTACTGAAATATTTGTGTTGTGTTTAGAGATCGTGGTTCTGATCTGTTCTGTGGTGTTGTATTGTCATTATTGCGGTGAGAAGTTGGAGGTCTTGCGCTCCTCTGACGTCACAGGGTGACTTTTTTTTTTTGTGTATCTCTAGTATAGTAACAATCTCAAACATAAGTGATAACATTCAAGAGCTTCTTGTCTTACGAAGTTAAGTGGCGTATACGTGCGAAATCCGGCGTGATAATACGCCTCCTCGACGTCCCTGAATGCACCACAGCTACCTGACGCTATACGGGTCACGCTAGGCTTTAATACACATGCGTAGTTTTTGTCGGATGCTGCCGTATAACTGAGGAGAGAAATGGCGTGCCAGTCCTCATCACGGTCCGTGCCAGGCGAAGACGGAAATGCAGAACCGGGCCTGTTACCAAATACCTCACTACTGAGAAGGGTACGATTCTGGACTCTCAATTCAGCGCTATAGCTGACTCATCGGTCCTCGTCTCTGAGGCTTTTACCAGTGGTGTCGCCCGTTAAAACCAGAGCATCGCTGGTGAAATCTGGGTAACACTGATGAAGTAAGGAATAACACACGATGGATCACGAGGTTGTTTATTCAAATCCCAGGACTTGCAGAACCTTTGGAGAACCATGGTAGACCCTTAAGCGTAACCCTCATAAGCCTCGACCTCACAACGGTGCTCTATTACAGCTGACCCTGTGCTCAAAGGGTTGGAGGAGTGTTTACGAGGCTTTCGTCGAATCTTAGATTGAAGTGGAGCAAAAAAAGGGGACGGAATAGAAAGTCTTAATCTTTTAAAGTCTTGTGATATTATATGTTCTAGTTAAATGGTAAATGGTCTGTACTTATATAGCGCTTTTATCCAAAGCGCTTTACACTGTGTTTCATTCACCCATTCACACACACACACACACACACACACACTCACACACCAATGGTAGCAGAGCTGCCACGCAAGGCGCTA
>JANDJT010000167.1:15566837-15584564 GCA_024331685.1 Stegophilus panzeri
GGGGGGGGGGGGGGGGGGGGGGGGGGGGCACAAACTTTAAATCAGACATCATGACATTTAAGCGCTGCTCCCCTGTGCTTCCACAACTTTTTATAGACTGTAAGAATTTCACATTAAAATTGATTTGTTCCTCGTTGTAAACTATATATATGCAGCATATAATGGTGGCTTTGTAGTGCAGGTTAGGGTAAGGACACGCAGACTTGAGGAAGCATTAGCATGATCACAGGTATAGCTACGGATACGGAATGGATTTCAGGTTTCAACCCCCGGAAGAATGTATGACCGCTCCAAATGCGTACTCACAGCTGATTATATACGTGTCGAATGATATTTTTGAGCAGTAGTTGCGCTATAACAGTTGACGTTCTTAAAAAGGTTACCGAAGTCATCATTACGACTGCTCGACATTTTAAATGCTGCAGATGTTAAACGCTTTCCCTCGGTTTGTTTAATTCCGTTTGATTAGCTACAAGATACTACAGTGAGAAACAGGTTCTGAGCAATCAGTAAATGAATTTTTTATAATCATTTCCGTATGAAAGCTATGAGCCAGCTAGCTATATACGCTCTGGTGACATCCGAGGAAGAAAAAGAAAGCTAGATAGATCTGGTTTTATTAGATCAAATCTAAATTTCCTCCTATTACTAGCGCCTTATTTTAATCTGTTTTTAATCTGTCATTCACCCCAAATTCTATTTTGCATATTTCGTCATCCCCCCACTGACGTTCATTCCTTGCTACGCCACTAAGCACGACTCCTGGCATGATGTAGGACGCCTACGATTTGAAAAAAAGAAGCTAAAACTGACTTGAATAAGCGCTGTCTTGGGTCTGATTTCAGAATTTGTCGTGTCGTGTCATTTTATTACGTCACACCATGGTTCTGGACTGGAGCACGATCAATCCTCGCTCCTTCTTTACGTTCTTCTAAACTACTTCAGCAGAGTTGATCAAAATCCGACGGGTTTGTGTGTTACTCCGTAGCGTTTTTTTTCCCCCTTTTTTTAAATAGTTGTATTGTAGAACGCATAGCTGTGATATTATTACCAGATTTATACCGAGCTTCTCAGACTGGCTTTTATTTCCGTTCTCTAAAATCGCACGATTGAGCAACACGTATCAGGTTCTGTGAATGTTGTGGCACAGTTAGAGTTAGTGTTAAGAGTGCACACAAAGGCTCCATTCTGGCCCACAGCTGGAGAACCGGCAGAACCTCTGCAGTTGATTATATGGACTGGTCCATTCAGGCAGCGTGGGATCGCTGATCTGCGCTCTGTTCAGGTCGAAATGAACAATTCGACACTTTTATTACATTTTTCTCCGGTATGAAACTTACACGTAGCCCAATTTCTCAAATAAATACTTTTCTTTTTCTATCGAGCATTTTATTATTATTTTTTGCATTCTGCATCGAATTATAAGTCGATATTATTATATTACATCGTATCATTTGGTCCTTGTAAATCTTGTACTTTACAGAAACGACGTGAGATAATAATAATAAAAAGGTTTCAAATGATTGCTGTTTGCAAATCTGAAATAGAAAGTCATTTTAGTCGCCGTTTCTTCCATCTTCTGGAAAAAAAAAAAAAAAAAAAACTCATTGGGAAGTCATAAGGTATTGTGCAGATAACTCGAACTTTAATCTTGGTACTGGGTTTAAGGGTCAATTTTAAATAAATTCATTAAATTATAATAATAATAATATATGTATATTTTGTATAGCTCTATTACATACGGTTGTGCTCATAAGTTTACACACCCCTTGCAGAATCTGCAAAATGTTAATAATTAAAAGAAAAGGTGGATCATTAAAATTTCATGTTGTTTGTTATTTAGTCCTGTCCTGAATAATCTATTTCACATAACACACGTGTACACATAATCCACAAGACACAATAAGAACTGGTTTTACACAAATGAACCAGTTCAAAAGTTTACACGCGCTCGATTCTTAATCCCGTGTGTCGTTACCTGGATGATCAGCGACTGTTTATATGTTCTGTGAGAGTTCTTCATGAGTCCCTTGTTTGTCCTGAGCAGTTAAACTCCCCACAGTTCTTCAGAAAAATCCTCCAGGTCCTGCACATTCTTTGCTTTTCCAGCATCTTCTGCATATCTGACTCCTTTCCAACAGCGACTATATGATGTCGAGATCCATCTTTTCACACCGAGGACAACCGAGGGACTCGTCTCATACACGGCTATTAAGAATCAGTGTAAACTTAAAGCGTGTGTAAACCTTTGAACCGGTTCGTTTGTGTAAATTCAGTTATTATTGTGTCTTGTGGACTATATGTAAACATGTGTTATGTGAAATAGATTATTCAGGGCAGGACTTAAAAAAACAAAACAGAACAAAAACTACATGCAATTTTACTGATCTCTCGCTCTCCCTTTTTTAAATTATTAACATTTTACAGAGTCTGCAAGAGGTATGTAAACTTATGAGCTGTGTATTGTCTATATCTATATCTATCTAAATATATATAAAATGATTAAATTATTATTGCTTCATATATTTTGATATATTTATTTCTTTAATTGTATTAAGTTATTAATCATGTATTTTAGTTTATTTGATCATTTTTATTGTATTTTTGATTTTTAATATCATTTTCTCCATACATAATTTCAGTGTATTATTTTTCTCTACTGTTTCGACTTCCTGATTTCATCCTGATTTCGCGATGCTAATCTTCTCTGTATCGGTCCAATTTTAGCATGTGCGCTCCCGTAGCACGTTCTGTACATTTGTTGTATTAAAAAATACATTTTACTATTATTATTATTATTATTATTATTATTATTATTATTATTATTATTATGATTCCTATAAATAAATGATCTGAGTGAACCGTAAATGTTTTTACTACGTAGTGAACAGAAGACAGTATTATACAGTATTTTGACACTGACTTGCCTAGACTTTTTCCACTGTACAGCCCATCAAGATTGGTTCGAAAGTTAGCGCTTTAACAGCAACGAACCTACATTTTACGTCACACTATAATGGTTACAGAGATCCGTGATTGAGGCCAAAGAGCCACGACCCTGACTCTGATCTTAAACGAAAAATGCTGCCCCTCTGACACACGGTTTATTTTTGCAGCCAAATCGCCACCATCGCAGCTCCAAATGGCTCAATTAGGTGATTAGCGGATTACAGTCAGCTGCCACCATTAAACATCGCCCGCTTGGTTTGCTCCCTGGTTTGTTGGCTCAGGCTGGTTCTGGAAGGAAGCCGCCAATGAAGCAACCTCGAACTCGTCTTTGATGACGGACAGAGACGTGGATGGACATGGAAAAAAAAACAAAAGGGAGGCTTATTACCGGGGAAATTTTCCAATTATTCACAGACCAGGCCGAACATCTGTTTCGGTGAAATCGCATCAAGCATCATCAAGCGAAGCGCTCGCAAAAACAATCTCCACTGGATTTCCAGTCCACGAAAACGGGCCTTCAAATAAATAAACAAGACGCAAAGCCTTCGGGGGCAGAGCTAGCTCGCAAGCGAGGCGGTGGCACGTGTAACGTTACACCGCTGTAACTTGTAAAATATGGTTGAACAGGCTTTCAAGCATTTCACAGGCTTTATGGGAAGGTCATGGAGCGATGGCAAATTTGTACCGAGCATGTCCGCTTCCTTCTCTTCCTGCTCTCCGTTTTTGGGTCTTCCAAGGTTCTGAGGGAATTCCAGCCAAAGAACCGAATTTCAAACCGCAATAGCTTGTGAGCTAATTGTGTTGACGCTGTTAGGAAATATAAGAGCACAGATTAGCATGCTCGTGGGTCTGAGAGTGTTTAAGAAACATTATATTCCCACCGGAGAGCGGGATCAAGGATGTGGACTGGGAACAAAAGCTAAAAACAAGGAATTGCGCAAAAATTGTCAAATTAAATATGCTTTCGCGAGGTCCCTCCGTGGTTTTCTCAGAAGTAGAGATGTCTATAGAATCCGTCTTGGTCACGGTGGTACGGTTACAGTGGTGTTAGAGTTTTCTTAGAGCAAACTGGATGTGTGTGTGTGTGTGTTTCAGTGTGTGTTACCTGTTAATGGGCTGGCCAGCTGGCGTGTGCTCTACCTCGTAGCCTTGGCTTCTCAGAACATCGATCACTGTGTTGTTGCCCAGGAAGTGACCTGCAATATAAACACTGGCTCAGTCAGCAGGCAGTCAGCTCGTCCAACACACAGCCCGAAGGCCTGCCTGGCAAACTGATAATTCCCCCATGCGTAACTGGATACAGCGCGGGACCGGCGACACACAATGGAGCAATATTTCACAACCTGGCCTAAAGAGCTGACCTGAATAAACACACATCGGTGCTTGTCAGTTTACAGGAAGCGAGTGTTTGACACGAGCACCTCTGTCAAAGGTTGAAAAAACGCACCAGTTTACAGGCAACAATGGCGTAGCGTAAGTAATCCCTCAAGCCCTTCAGCCTCTCTGAGGTTGGGAGATCCCCTACAACAGTAGGCTGTAGTAGGCCTCGTCTATGTTTGCCTACAGAGAAAGAATGGGATTTAATGTTTATGCCTCACGGCTCTCCCGGTGCAATGCATCGTGGGATCAATTGGTACTTTTGAGATTAAACAAGGACTGAGAGCAAATCCTAATTCACATGAGTTCTATTGAGATATATTATATCGCGTATCCGCCTGACAGGCCATTAAAAAGTACTGTAACACGGCGCCATTCAATGCTTGATTCTGATTGGTCGGTTGATTGGTGTGGATTCATTTTCTCGAACAAGCAGCTCGACTCCAGGTTGGAAGGAGTCTCCAGTGTCAGTGCTTTGTAACACTTTCGCACGTGGGAAAATCTTCAACATGGAGGGCTTACAACTAGAAATGAATGTGACTGTAAACAGATGAAAAGTATCCGACTGTCGATCGTTAATAAATGAAAAATTGTAACTTGCTGCGGTATAAGAGGAATAAAACACTTCGGAGTGGGAGTACCATCACAGCATACTAGCATTGACTAGGTTCCCGTAACAGCACTTCCTGGTGTGTTTTATTAATAAATATGCAGCCAAGGAACACTTTGATCTCAGTTTCAGGCAAGGCTTCATCCAAAATTTGATATGTTTGCACAAACAACACATCATCTGGCACAAGGACGTCCTTCTAGAGATTTAAAGTCGGCTAGGAGTAAATCGTTTTTACATAAAGCATGGAGTCGACCCTGAGGTGCTCCTCTGCGAGCGGAGCGCTGTGGGTCAGGCGTCACGGCCTGATGAAAGACCAGGCTTTCGTTTCTGCTGTACGGCTGAGCTGCTCGGGACAATGTGGCCCCGTTTCCTTTGTGTGACAGAAGGAAGGAGCAGAGAACCTGAACCCACAATGCCTTGCTTTACCTTTGGGGCAGCCGGGGGGATGCAGGTCATAGGGCTGATCGTCTCACTTGCCCCCGTATCTCTTACTCTCTTTCTCTCTCTCTCACACAAATACACAATAGATGTGTGTGATGGTATGCTGATACAGAAATCTAATTACAATTTGTTTTTGTCCGTGTGAATGAGGAACTACTGTCCGAGCTGCTGTTATAGGAAATTAATCAACACCTTCTGACCAACAAAGCTACAGTATGCGCTAACTGTTGTTCCGTGTTGTAATGATGAAAAACTACACACACATATGCAGAACCCAGCTGATAGGGATTAATGCGTGGCTTTAAGCGGGAAGCTCCTAGCTTTGTGCTCTGAGATTTATCCTTTAAGCCGCTCTCTGTTAGTGATCACCGACTGCTGGACCTCCCAGCTACAGTGCCGAAGCTTGCCAATGACAGATCAGAGGAAAAACAACAGCATTCAGAGATGAAAGTTGTTAGTGAAAGCTGCTTTTATAAAAGCAACAGTTTGGCCCAGTCTTTTATAGCAGTTAACATTAGGATTTGGGCTGCAGCTGCGAGCTCGGCTCGCTCCGCATCGCTCCACATCGCTATAAAAGGGCAACTTTCAAACCCGGAGAAACCCGAGCGAGGCACGATGGATATGGGTAATAATAATCGTCACGCTTTCTGCCATTCGGATTGGAAGAACGTCTTGGTGACAGGTATTTGGCGCCAAACAGCACTCAAACATCGCAGAGTAAACCGATATTCCATTAGCGGATGATGTGAGGTCATGAAATCAAACGTTCGCTTTTCCACTATTAATCTGAAGCGAGTCCGCGGCGCTGGAGTGAATACAGGGTGAACACCCGCCAATCAAAACCCTGCTTGTAGGGGGTGACATAAGATATTTTCTCAATCTGTCAAAACCTGTGGTGGGCAAGTAGTGAGTGAAAAAAATGACAGGCTGTTAAATGAGTAAGCACATTCAGCGTGTAACCACAGGGAAGTGTGTGGAACGTAGCACGGGTCCATTAGCGTGTATTGTAAACATACAGCCGTTCTGTAGTCTCTTATTCCACACGGTTGTTGGATTCTCGATTCGGATTGGTCTGGAGGTTTTGAACAGCAGCTCTGACATTAGATCATTAGTTATCGTTTCTATAGTAACAACTTACTCAGGGGATTGTATGGAGGACATTCAGCAAAAAGTGCGTAATTGCTGATACGTTGAGGAGATGTTTTCTGGGAGGAGTCTCCGGTGTCAGCGCTTCGAAACAGTCAGAGGTAGCTTTAACCCTTTAACCTTCTTCTCAACCGTTTGGTAGAGCACATTTTGAGTCACTACGTCTTATTGAACTTAACTCAGCCTGATTGAGCCATCTCTACAACTCGGGTTAGGTATGTTATGTTAAAAGTTTTTTTTTCTTTCTTTCTGGTTTGTTTAAATTCTTGCAACATCAAAACCAAACCTATAAATGTTGCTTAGATTCCGACTAATAGGTGTGAAAGTGCTCTCACAGTGGTTCTCTTGAAGTCCTCCGTTTTATTCCTGACCTGCTGCCCCGAAGAAAACAATTTTACTTCCAATCTAACACACCTGCCTCTAATAAGGGATCCTACAAGTACAGCCCTGTATAGTGAAAGAAAGCTTACTAGATCTGATCTGGAAGTAAATTATCCATGGTGGTCGATGTCCAGGAGCCGTTTACGGTGGGACAGAGATCGGCCCTCCAGGACGGGGCACGGAGAGGCAGACCAGGGCAGCATCTCCTCCGGCCCGGGGTCACACACTCGCCTGTCAGTAAACACAGCACTGTCCTGCGCAGGAACAATCTCCAAAACCAACACTGCCACACACTCGAGAAATGTGTTCATCCAACTGAGGAATGTGGGAGAGAATTTTTTTTTTTTTTTTTTTTTTTTGAGAGACGGCCACTTTCCACGTTTCGGTCTTAAGGTTTATTACGAAAATCAATCAGGAAAACAGGTGTTTAAGAGAGCGCTGCATGATTGAGTTGTTTCTGGAATTTGACGAGGAACCGGTCAGCGGTATGATAACCGAGTTTTCTGGGTTTAAAGCAAATCTGTGGCAATAATCATCCGTAAAACAGACAGGACCGGCTGCTGTGCTGAGGTTAGAAGTAGCCGAGGGGGAAAAAGTGCAAAGCGAACAATGTCTCTGAAGCTTCTCAGACACTCCGATCGTTTAAAACGTCTGGTAGAAAGTGAAGGTGGCTGTAAACATGTCTCCTGTAGAACTGATTAAGCTTCTTGATGGATGTGTTTGTGCCCAAAGGAACCTTTCCAGGAACTTAGGAACTTTTTTTTTTTTTTTCGTTCCTAGAGAAAACGATTCTATCTAGCTTCCAGATGTCTATGAAGACAGGAAAATACTTTATATAATAAAAATATTTTTTATATACAATTAAAAAAAAAAAAAAGATTTAGTTTGAATTTTTTTGTCTTTTAAACTTTGTCTTTATTACTTAATCTCATACTAGATTTTATTTATTTATTTATTTTTTCTCTTGTTTTCTTTGACAAACTATGTGTTATGTGGTTTTTTGTTGTTTTTATTGTATTGGTTTATTGTTTATTTAGTCTGTTAATTGTTTATTTTGCCTGTTCATGGTTTGTTTTATCTGTTAATTGTTTACTTTGTTTATTTTGCCTGTTAATTCTTCGTTTTGCATGTTTAATGTTTATTTTATCTGCTTATGGTATATTTGGTCTGTTACTTGTTTATTTTGCCTGTTTATTTTTTAGTTGGTCTGTTGATTGTTTATTTCGCCAGTTAATTGTTTGTTTTATCTGTTTATTATTCATTTTGTCTGTTAATTTCTGTGTCTGGAAAAACACATATAAGGTTGAAACATATTTATATGAAGGTTTCTAAAGGTTTTCTTTTAAGGAATATTCCTGAAACCAGGGTCAAGTTTAGTACATTGGTTGTATATTCAGAGAAAATACCTTCATCTAGCACCCTAAATCGTTCTTTAGTCTTGTCTCTCTGGGGAAACACATAAAAATTCAAAGGTTCAGACCTATATAAAGGTTCATAAATGTCTCTCTTAAGGTCTCAGATGCTCAGGTCTCACAAAACTTCAAGGTGATTAAATTAATGAAAACTTCTTAAAGCATGAGTTTGTACACAAAGGAACCTTTTGTGAGACAACAGCACCAGTTTTAATTTGTACACTTTTATTTTTTTATTCCCCCCCCAACAGGCACCTTAAAAAGTCTCTCGTGTGGTTGCAGGGACGTTTTTAGCTCCCGCTTTATAGTAGAGAACTTCTCTGTAGACCAGGAACCAAACTGAAAATTGTTTCTTAGAGGTTCTTTGGATAGTTAAGAGATCTTTGCTTGTTAATGGATTCTAATTGGAACCTTTCCTGACAGGGAAACCCAACGTTGTTGCCAAATAACTCCTGAGGGTTCTCTGTTGGTTTTTTTTTTCTTTTAAAAATAGTGATCGAGACGGAGCCAATCCGCCTAATGGTCACATGCTTGTGAAAATGGAGCCACCGTTTAAAAACAAGCTCTTTCCACCGAGTAATTTTAAAACTTGTTCTAGTGCATGAACTGCACAATATTACTGGTAAAGTTACATTTCCAAAATGCTTTAGCTTTTGTATAATTAGCAAATGAAATTTTTTTTAGGTGTCACGTTGTTCGTGCGTCTCAAGTAAACACCAAAAAAAGACTGTACATTTAAACATATTTGAATCAATGAGTTCAACGATCAACAAATATTCGACCTTTACACTCTATCAGAGGTTGTGTGACGGAGTTAGACGTGTGTGGGAGCTTCAGGGACACTCTGAATCACATGTGCACATGTCGTAGTGATAGCGCTGTAGCTAATCTCCAGTGTTAGCAGAGCTAACCGTCTTGGCTGTCTGGAGCCGCGGAGTGAGCAGGCCGTCTGAAACAAAGGTGACTCCAGCCTGGGGCACTGCTCTGCTCTTGACCTGTTCGATACCGCTGTAGCTGTGTGTGTGTGTGTGTGTGTGTGTGTGTGTGTGTGTGTGTGTGTGTCTGTTAGGGTAGTTGTAGCCCTGACGGAGTGTATAACATTCACACAGCTAATGATGTGCGAGCCTGTGTATGCAAGTTCATAGATCATAGCACATGCTCCTGAGGCCACACAGCAAGAGCTGTCATGTCTATTATATCACCGTTAAGGACGTCTTATCCTCTTTAGAGCTAGCATGTCCAGGTAACATGCGCAGAATTAGCTAGCTAATTAGCTAGAGAAATTAGCTAGCTAACTTTGCTAGTGATCCATCGAGTAATGCGAGCATCGCTATTATGTTTTAAAGCAACGAATGAAACGGTATATTTCTTTCATAAACAACCATTTAACTGCATTCAACAACTGACCACACTTCTCCGTATTGAAGAAACGTCTAATCTAACCTTCTAAAAATGTATATCTGCGTTTTGTGGCTAATCGAGGCTAATCATGCGGCTTTGATTAGCAAAAACAAAACTTGTCTGGACTACAAGAGAGGAATTATTGATTTAAGAGCAATGCTTATCGACTGAATACACACACCCACATCACATTTCTAGCTTTTTTTTCTTCTTCAGTCAGCTAGCGAGCAAGATGCTAGAGATACGGACCTAAAAGCTTTTACTCAAAACGTCCCTTTGCTTTGCATTTTAGCAGCACGTGGAATGGGTTGTTTTCTTAAGATGACTCTGGCTGTTTGCTTACTGAGTGCTATTCAGCATGTCCAAGCTTTCTCTCTCTCTCTCTCTCTCTCTCTCACACACACACACACACACACACACACACCCACCCCAGAGCCTCAGAAAGCAGCCAGTGTCCTCCAAGGCTTCGCTCCAATTATTAGCGTGAGTGGCAAGTCTTAAATTGAGTCTCTTTTCCATGTCTTGTAATATTTATATTAGGACTTGTGAACCGGGGGCCGTGCTAAATAAATAAATGGGTAGCGCCTGCGTTTTTGGGGCTTGAGGGCTAGTGAAGGCTGTTTGTGTATGTAGCTCCTGCATAGACCTGGAATTCTGACAAGTCTGTTTGACTGGAACATGCAGACAGACTGAGATGGAAAAATAAGAGAGCGATTGAGAGATCCACAGGAGTCAAAGGAGAGAAAGTGATGTGAGGAGGAATGGATGAGAGGGGAGATTACAACTGTGTCTCAGTGTGTCTCGATGGTAAACAGTGTAACTACAGCCAGCAAGATGAAGTATCGGCGATAAAGTTAGAATCCATCAGTTTCGAGTCTTGAATCTGAATCAAGTACATGTTGATTGAAATACTGAAATCCCATTGTGCCTAATTTGTATATCAGTTCCTAACACGTCCCCAGAAAATGGCTGCCATATTAAAAATGATGATTTTGCATTGGAATGATTAGGATCATGGAAATTATATACATTTTTCATTTAAAACTTACACTTGCAGCTTTACCTCTAACTGGAGACTCAACATGCAGAAACACTTACCATATCAACACGTTTTAGCCGTTACTATATATATATATCTATATGGATATAAGCCTGACTCTCAATTTTTTTTTGAGGACTCTGTGAGGAGTCAAAGATCTGAAGTGGGAGAACTGTGTAAACATACTGTAAATGACAGAATAGTGGCTCGGTATGAGCGTCTGTGTGTTATTTCGATGGGGTAGTGCTGACTGGGGTCAAAGGTCAGCGATACATCCATCACATCTATCATCGGTGTAGCAGCAGAACTTTCAGCTGGTATTGGTGGAAATATCTGCCAGACCAGAAGACCCTCCCAATCCAAAGGGAATCCAAGCACAGCTTATATATACACACACACACACACACACACACACACACACACACACACTTGTACTGTATATATGGCAAGAAATGTATATAATTCAGCTTTGCCAGTTTTATGTCTTCGTCCTACAGCTACCTGTTGTGTAGTATGTACAACCACATTAACTGTGCAACATAATGACAATATCTGTATTTGTAATATGTAATTTAAACCCAAAGTGGGTGTGGCCTAAACTGGAAGTGATGTGTGCAGGACTGTTGTATTTTTGTTTGTTTGTTTTTTGCACTTATTATTTTTGTTCGTACCTTCCTACAAAATTTTCTAACAAATTTAGTTGGTTCCATTTTCCAAAATATAAACAAACTAGTAGCTTCATTTAAATCTCTGCGTCCCTGACCAGGCAGTTACTAAGGATGAATGAATGAATGCTGTAAATACATCATCGGTTGTCCCATGAGCTTGACATCCGGCTGCTCACCCACCTGAAAATACAAACCTCCCGCTCACACGATTATTTATTTATTTATTTTTTGTATCCTATCGGGTCCCAGTCCCCAAGCAAACGTCTAGTCTCAACCAGATGACCTTCAAACCTTTCTGGTAATGAACACATTATCTGTTCATTTGGAATAATGTATTCGTATTCACTTACATCCCTAACACACAAAATAACTCCTAACACTGATGAGAAAAAAACGAATCCATCATAGGAGTCTCTCTGTTATACCCATACAGTATATTATGGGTGAAATAAATATTATTTGGTTTGACAGCTTGCTAGATGTTAACCACATACAATTCAAATAGACAACATGAAGGTTCCTAGGTTCCTCCACGTGTCAGTCAGAAGATAATAACAGGCCCCAGAAGAGAGGGAACGGAAAAGAGGGGGCAGAATAATTGAAAAATCACAGCATGTGCCCTGTGCACGCTAACAGCGAGAGGGAGTATGCGTTTCTCTAGTATTAAGCAGATGCCACTTGTAATAGGTATTTTAGTGCTTGGCAGAAAGAGCAGCACCGAGGCCTGTTTTATTCATCGCCGTACCACCCACAAGGACTGCTGGGATACTTGGGAGAACTTTGATGCTAATGCACATACCATGACATCCCATATTCAGCCTTGTGCTTATGGGCAGATTACGGACTTACTAAACCACAGTCGTTATTTTGGTTCTCTGGACGGACAGCGAGGATTTTTATTTTTTTATTTTTTTCATGAAGCTCAGAGAGAGAGAGAGAGAGAGAGAATGGACCAATGCTGAAGAAATATAACTAGTGTGATCAGAAATGATATTTTACACCACAGCACTGCTGAATTCTCAAATCCGATTGGTTCAGACTGCAGCTTGATCCGTTGAATCCGTTATGGTTTCCATAGCAACAGCGCATTCACATGGACTTGTATGTTGTGTGATGGACGTTCAACATACAGTAATCTAAGCTTGATAATAACACAGATCAAAACCGTGTTCTTATTATTAAAGTCTCCGTGAAATCAAAACGGACGTTTTTGTAGCTTTTAGTATGAACGTGTCAGCCTTAAGGTTATCGATAAGCTAGTGTTGCTCCAAAACAATGAGAAAATCCGCATTTAGAAGATATACGCATTCAAAATTGACGGTCTCTCGCTACCAACGATACGGATCAACCATTTTGATGACATCATTCTGCACTTCAGCGTCTCATCAGATTTTCTGTCCAATCAAATGCTCTGTAGAATCTGAAATGTTCCGCCTCCAACGTTAGCTCGGGCTCGCGTACACGGTACTAACTGTACTAAGTACGGCTTAGCCCAGGTTGTGTAAGCTAAACGCCGTCGGGTATTTAAAAAAAGGGGAGGAGCCACTTGATATGTCCCGCCCTGACTTCCTGTTTCAGTGGAAATTACGTCAACGCTGCGCGTTTCTAGGCACTTCACGGGGACTTGAAAACATGTCATTGTCTTGTCTCTAACAATCAAAATATGCTATGCAACAGTCAGAGGTTGAAGGTGTAACTTTAAGTTTTCCGCTACAGGAACGTCTTCAGGACAGAGGATTCGGCGGTTTTTCAGTAACATAACAAGCTACATTTATTTTTGTTTTATTTTAACTTCTCCATCTGGTGAAGGAACGACTGCTACATGACTGTTTGGAGCTGCTACTTGTTTCCCACAACATTAAATGTAACTATGAATGGATAAAAAAAAAGGATCGTGTTGAGCTTTAATAAATGAAACATTGTCATTATAGGAAAACATGTAGTGTAAGAAGAATAAAACACTTCAGGACCTGTTGTTACAGGAAAATGATCAGCGTCAGAGCGTTAACAGTAACTCGACATGAATTGTTTTCCTATAACAGCACTTCCTGTTGTGCTTTATGACTTATTTATTTGATTACTTCTGTCAATAGCATCAATATATACTCCATTTTGGACACAGAGCTTAAAGGTAAAGTATTTACGCTCGAGTACATACACAAATCTTGAAGCCGCTCTGAAAGTGTGTAGTGCTTGCTAACTTCGCTCTGTCTAAGAGGCTCAGCCTTTGATATTTATCAGCTCGGACTCGCTGGCTCCTAGTCTAACCCTTAACTCACCTCGATCAGGCTAACGACAGGTTAACCCCCACTTCCCTCGTCAATGCTAGGCTAATGGGATACTGTAGCCAGACGTAACCAGCCAATAGGTCAAAATAACCACCTTAGTGTCTGAGAGATAGACGGTAATTGTTGGTCCTCAGACAAGTGGGTCCGCTCGGTTGAAATTTATAGCCGTGTAACGTTGGGACCAAATGTATAGCTGTCTAAGCTAAGTGGGTTTCATAAGTACCCAAAAAATGACAGCGCTTAGTGCTAGCTGACCAGCTAGCGAAGGAACTCTGGAGAACCTGAAAACATGAATGAAACCTGAGAATACCACTAAGACATTCTCGGTACTGCTGAGGTCTGATAGATGTACAGCTAGACGAAATATTAAGCCGTTAGCGCAGTTATGTTTTTCTGGAACTGCATGATCATGATCATGGAATAACAGTGTCTTATGTAATCAAGCCCTTTGAACTGAACTCTGAAAGCTAGGTTTATTAAAAGGGGAATGGGATTAATTATATATTACACTAAATGTGGGCCAAAAACTGTAGTAAGTCAATATTAACAGGGAATTTCTGAGATACACAGGGCTTCCTCCACGCCTGAGGTCTTCTGTGGCAATTTTAATGGCTTCAAATGGCATGTTGTTATTGGAGCCTTTGGGCTTGACATAAGTACGCTTTATTCTGTCTTGGCTTATTGAGATTGTAGAGGTAAGTGCTGTACAAATTCCAGTAAAGACCTGAAGCCAGCGAACGAGCCAAAAAAAATCTCCTCGATGTTATTTTAGCATTCTGCTCTGCGCTCATTAATGCCCTTTGTGTCTGTTTCCAAGTGTTAAGTCATGATTCCATCAGTAACAGGAAACTTCTTCAAGCATCCGAAATATTATTAACAATAAAGCGTACTTGGGAAAGAGTATCGCTGGGCGACGGTGATAAGTAGCAGATAAGCTAAACCTACAATGTAGAACAAATTTGCCACATGTTTTTGTTGGACTGTTCTCGTGTAATGGTTTCCTGCAGCGGGATCCGAAAAGAGAGAATCGTTTATTCGCGGTTTGAATCTTTTAACCGAATCGGAGCACTTTTTAAGGACAGGAAATCCATCTCCGCTAACCGGATGGCGGTTAGCGTGAAAAATGGAGCGCCGGTGCTAGGTTAACAATCTACTGACAGGTCTGAGGCACTGGTACAAAACGGCGTGGTTTCAATTTCCGTTCGAATGTGCGCCAATGCATGGACAAGTAAGAATTCAGTATAATAAATGATTAAGATTGTTCCAATTAAAATATGAAGGGGAGAAAAAAAAAAAAAACATCGAGGGCATGGGTTTTCTATGGAAAGGATCCCGTCATTGTTTATGCTTCAATACACGTCATATCTGTTATATCTGTTTTTATTAAGGAACGCACGCAAAGGCGGGCGCAGATAGCATCTCAACCCGATGCCAGCGCTAACCAGCAAGACATTCCTCTCCGAGCTCTCTGAGAACCTGTGCCATGCTCGAGTCCCAATGAAAGCGTTCAGGAATCCCAAAGTGAGACGCTACAGAAAAGCACCGATCCACAAAAAACCAAAACAAAACACCAATAACACCACCGTCTTTGCTCGAGAGAATCCATCACAGCAAGCTTGACTGACTGACTCGAATGTTTATCGGAAATCTAGACAGGTTAATAACCGGGCGCCTTTCGAGTCTGATCATCAGTCCAGTTTACAGTACACTTCACAGGAACCGAGATGGAAAAGATACCCAAGTGTTCTTTTTTTTTTTCCGATTCGCAAAGCATGGCCATCTGGAAAAGGCTAGGTATGATGCCAAAATGTGATACAAGGAGATGAAGCAGAAGAAAGAGGCCTTGGATTGAAAGCGTTTGGTTTCCAATCCCATGAGCATTATTTCAAACAGGAGTCCAGCAAAAGAGTTCTACAACATTGAATGCAACTGTAAATGGATAAAAGGTACAAGTGCTCAACTGCTATGGTAGAAAAGGAATAAAACAGGTCTTGACGCACTGTTATTGGAAAATACCTCGACTTTGAGATGGTAAGAGTAACTCCACTCCATCACACCACCCTGTCGTTGATTATTTTCTTATAACAGCACACCCCGCATTGTGTTTCATCACTGAGCACTACAGAAGTGCACTGACTCCTTCGAATCCTGACAGGTCGACAACACGCCACGTTTTTGAATCTGATCATCGGCCTCCTTTACGCTTTACGCCTGGGGTGTCCAATCTTATCCGGAAAGAGTCGGTGTGGGTGCAGGTTTTCATTCCGACCAAGCAGAAGCCACACCTGAGTTTACTCAAATCCAAGCTCAACTGATTAAACCTGTGGAATCAAGTGTGGCTCCTGTTTGATTGGAATGAAAACCTGCACCCACACTGGATCCACCCTTTGCGGATACGACAGGACTCCCCGGCTTTACAGGAACGTAGATAGAAAAGTCCTGTTAAAGACGGCGCGTTCTGCGAAGCGTCGTAGTTTCTGTTTCACGTTCACCGGCCCGAGTGGAAAAGGCTAGCTCAGACCATTCCTGCGATTCCAAAAACCTGATACGAGGAGATGAGAGAGCGCACCAAGCACTCTGCGAGGACTACACAGACTTTACAAGGGCATGATTTCAAACGAGAGGCCACCTAAAAGAGTCCACTCCGTCTGCTTTAAGTACAGCTTTCAAACAGCAGCCAGTACCAGAGTCAAAGATTAATTAGTGTAGCGCTGTTCCACCGAGAGCCAGATATCAAATATCATTTACGTTATTTCCTTCACTAGACAGAACACAGAGTGCGCTTTGCTCCAGTGCAGACCGAGATTAAATGTGCGTGCCAGGTTGGCCAGCTTGCTTTAGGTTCGGTTAGGTAGAAGTAATGTAATTTCCTTCTCGGGCTCCTTTTCATACAGAATAAAGGAAAAGGATAATGAAAAACAATAATTTAAATCATCAGAGTTGCCATTCTCCACAGCACTGCATTTTACCTGGTTTGACCTAAAACGTGATTTTTCACTGATTTACACCCTTTAATGGCTGGTTTTGTGTCAAATTTCTATTTAAAACATCATTTCTTATATTATTGTAAAGTACTGAACGGGTTAACATTATTTATGAGCTCAGTTTTGTCACAAAATAGGCTCCATGTTTGAACCAATCATGTCCAGATTATTAGATTTCCACAATATGCTAACCAGAAGCTTTACTGATGAGAAAGTGTGCATGCTAAGCCAGCTAGCTAGCTAATGTTCTAGATGCTAACGAGATTGTTATGGTATATTTTTGTTTTGTTATGGTATATTTTTAGTGATGCAAATGGAGACTATGATGTCAACCCGTGATACTGTAAATGCAGGCTAATTTACTAGCAGTCATCTATTAGCCAGCTAGCTAGTTAACATTCTAGCTTGCTAACGTGGTGGTTGTGGTAAATTTTGACAAGTTTGGCTGCTGCTAAATAAACTGCTGTGCATTTGGTGATGCAAATGAAGACTATGATGATGAAATCACTTGTCAACCCGTGACAAATGCAGGCTAATTTACTAGCAGTCATCTATTAGCCAGCTAGCTAGATGTTTGGGGTATCAGAAATGCATGGCCTGTTTTGTTTGTTTGGTTTTTAAAAAAAATTTATTTATTTATAGATCTTGTGTTTTAAATAAGGGTAAAGGTGTAGAGGTGTCCTTATTTTCTGTAGTTTTCTGAGATAAAATACCACAGCTCTGAATTTCACTGCACTGTAATGTATATGAGACAAGTAAAGGTATCTATCTATGCATCTATCTGTCCATCTATCTATAGATCCATCTATCTATCTATCTATCTATCTATCTATCTATCTATCCATAGAGCCATCCATCTATCTATCTATCTATCTATCTATCCATAGATCCATCCATCCATCCATCTATCTATCCATAGATCCATCTATCTATCTATCTATCCATAGATCCATCCATCCATCCATCTATCCATAGATCCATCCATCCATCTATCATCTATCTATCCATCCATCCATAGATCCATCTAT
>JANDJT010000167.1:15588661-15602639 GCA_024331685.1 Stegophilus panzeri
TTAACATTTACATTACTGGCATTTGGTAGATGCCTGTAATGTACCCAGAGCAACTTACATTTATCTCATTAATACAAATGAGGGTTAAGGGCCTTGCGCAAGGGCCCAATAGTGGTAGCTTGGCAGTGCTGGGGCTTGAACTTCTGACCTTCTGATCAGTAACCCACAGCCTTTAACCAACCACTGAGCCACCACTCCCCCAGACCTGCACACATTCACTGCTTCAAAACATCTGAATTTCCTGAAGAAGAATTTTTTTCCCATGCTCTCATTATTTGTATTAACAAAACTGCTCCAGCAAAATTCGTCCAAGTTTATTTTAGTTTACCAAGATTATCATAATGAGGTACTCATTCCACCGGTTTATGATGATCTTTGTGCTGCGATGCTTCTGGAAAACTTCAACACAAGAGGCTTTAAGAAGAAAAGAACAAACAAACTTGACTGACAGAAGAGTCATACGAAGGTCAAAATTCCACCAGAACGACCAGATTCTCAAATCGTCATATTTGCATTAACTTTAACTATCTTGATAGTAAAATCAGGTAGAATCTCAAGTGCTTAAGGAATTTACACTAGCTCATTTTGGTTTTTTTCATCTAGCTGAAGTTCCGTTCAGAAACTACATAAGATATTTACATGTTTCCCAGAAGACTAAATAATAACACTTTACACTGATCATGATGTTAAAAAATTTTACAACCCCAGTCTCCCCAAACCCCCACCCCCCCAAGGCTCCCCCGGTCTCTTAATGTATCATGTTGCTCTGTGAATGTTTGCACCTTTTATAATGGTTGTGTATGAGTCCCTCAGTTGTGCTCAGTGTGAGAAGATGGATCTCATCATATAGCCGCTGTTGGAAAGGGATCAAATATTCAATTCAAGTTTATTTTTATAGCGCTTTTTACAACGGACATTGTCTCAAAGCAGCTTTACAGAAATATATAAACACGGGATACAGAATGTAAGTGTGTGAATTTATCCCAGTTGAGCGTGCCGGTGGTGACGGTGGTGAGGACAAACTCCCTAAGATGATATGAGGAAGAAACTTTGAGAGGAACCAGACTCAGAAGGGAACCCGTCCTCATCTGGGTAACAACGGATAGTGTGAAAGTAAAAGAAAGTTCATAATGGTTTTTACATGAAGGCTTTGTTTAACTAGTCTACTGTTCATTAAAGGAGACCTGAGTGCAAAATTGTATGTAGAAGATGCTGGAAAAGTAAAGAACGTGCAGGACCTGGAGGATTTTTCGGAAGAACAGTGGGCGGTTTAACGGCTCAGGACAAACAAGGGACTCGTGAACAACTCTCACAAAATATAAAAACAGTCGTGGATCATACAAGTAATGACACATGGGATTAAGAATCAAGCATGTGTAAACTTTTGAACTGGTTCATCTGTGTAAATTCAGTTATTATTGTGCCCCGTCATGGCCACTTCGTTCAGCTGAATAGCTACAGGTCATGGCTTGATCCCAATCCAAGTACACACCAAGGTCCTTCTACACCATTAGCTTCCATCTCTCTGATTAATTCGGGGTTGTGACCTGTACCCTGTACCTCAGTCCGCTTTAGGACTCATGCTGTATAACTGCAACATCACTCTATACTAATTTCACTGACATTCCACAGATTCCTCCACTAGAGAATGGTGAGACATGAACAGAAGAAAAAAGTGACTGAAAGAGAAAATGACCACACTGGTTTTGGTTTTCCACTGACTATCTTCAGAACGAATCGTGAGAGAAATTCCTCTGTGCACAAATAGCTCCGAGTAGCAAACAAACATCATATTTCATGGAACCACAATTCGGGATATTTATAGTGCCGTAAACATTCGTTTGGTGTAAACAGGATTTGCTTACTGTCAAAATAAAGCTTTGAGAGATTGGGCGATAGCTTAGTGCGTGTCAGAACCTGACGATGTGTGCGAGAAGACTTTGAATAAATGTCTGGAAGGACATTGCTGTCATTCAGGCAAATGAATGGTCATGTAAAGGTCAAGCCAATTGGACATGATGTTAGTTTATCAGTGGATGAGTTCTGAATGTTTAAATGAGCAGTGAAGTTCTGAGTTCATTGGATGAGTGGTGAAATTCTGAAATCTTTGGGTGTGTTGTGAAGTTCTGAGTTTAATGGATGAACTGCAAAGTTCTGAGTTCATTCAATTAGTTGGGAAGTTCGGAGATCATTGGGCAGACTGTGCAGTTCTGAATTCGTTTGATGAGTTAGTAAGTTCTGAGTTCATTGGATGTGTTGCAAAGTTCTGAATTCATTTGAGTTATTAAGTTCTGAGTTCATTGGATGTGTTGCAAAGTTCTGAATTCGTTTGAGTTATTAAGTTCTGAATTCATTGGATGTGTTGCAAAGTTCTGAATTCGTTTGATGAGTTAGTAAGTTCTGAGTTCATTGGATGTGTTGCAAAGTTCTGAATTCATATGAGTATTTACAAAATTCTGTATTAATTGGATGAACTGTGAAGTTCTGAGTTCACTGGAGTTCCAAAGTTCTGGGTTCTTTGGGTGTGTTGTGAAGTTCCAAGATCACTGAGAAACCGAGTTGAGAAGTTCTGAGTTTAATGGATGAGTTCCAAAGTTCTGAGATCATGCAATTAGTTGCAAAGTTCTGAGTTTATTGGACGCGTTACAAAGTTCCGAGTGCATTCGATTATTTGCGGAATTCTGTATTAACCGTTTTGAGTTCATTCGACGAGTTGCGAAGTCCTACGTTCATTGGGTGTGTCGCAAAGCTCCGAGTTCCTTTGATTAGTTGCGACCTTCTGAGTTTATTGGGCGAGTCGCAAAATTCTGACTGCTAATTTGTCCAGTTGGTTTGACTTATCGTACGAGACCATTCCGCATCAACATTAGACCATAAAGAGAAGGTCAGATTGCAGGGCTTCGGGTGATTGGGGTTGAGATCATTTTCCCTCACCTCTCTGCACTCAGAACCTTGTAAAGCAATCCCCACAGGACCGGGCCATGAAACAGAGTCCTTGTTAGGGATTGCCCTATTAGCCCTCTCTCTGCTTTCACTCACACACTTCCTTTAGCTCAGCAGACTGTTCACACACACACACACACACACACACGCACACACGCACACACGCACACACGCACACACAAATAGGCACTTGTACCCAGTGAGCCACTATATAAAAATGGCATAGAATCAGTTTTGAAAGGCAGTAAATCTGGGTTAATAATACTACACAATTGTCTTAAATTTAATGATAATGTGATGTATGAATTCACGTTTCTAGCTAGCTAACAGGTTCTAGTGGTAGCTGGATTTTTGGTGTCCAACAATCACTAGTTTGATAGTGGATCCACAGTTATTTGAACCCGTCTCTTATATTTTTCCCTTTCATTCAGCTACTTGTTCCATCTCTGTCCATTCCATACTTTCTCCTTTTTTCTACGGACAAACCGGTGCGACTGGACTGAAGTAGTCACTCGTTGGCTATTAACTAGCAATGTGTTTGCTTATCTGCCTGTTTACTAATCACATTATCTCAGTAATCAGAGCATATCTGACTAAAAGGGCCAGTCTGATTGCTTGAGAAGTCATCTACAGGTCAGATAATCCTTTCTTCAAACACCACCAAACATTTTTGGGTCTGTTTTCATTACATTTCATCCTACACCTTGTGTGATCTCAATGCCTCCAAATTTGGTTATTGCACCGAAAACCAGCTTAGCAAGTGCCAGTCCAGTGTTTCACGATAAACCCAGACAATTCCTCATTAAAATAAAGTATAGTTAACATTAGCACATTTTGGGTCATGGGGCAATTCCTGGTTCAAATGTGAACATATCTCTAGATCTCCAGCTAAATATCCGATCATGTTCGGACATGCCAGTCTTCTTATCAATTCCCCCATCAGGTGTCAACAGCCCAAGTAATGTAACAAAGAGCTCTAATTGTTTCAGTAAAGAGGTGCCAACTACATGCTCCGCCTGACAAGATTCATTTCGACGAGCCCAGTGTTTGTCAGCCTTGGCTTATGTACACAGCTTTAGAGGGTGATATTCGAGACTCCTCGGTCAGATTTCTTTCCAGGTCTTTCTAATCAGCGATCTAACCCAATGATGGGTGCTTCGTTATGATGGAATTCGAACCACTAACATCGTCAACCATACGTTCCACATTGTCGTACACCTGGAACGTGTAAACACGACCCTGTCTTGTGGGTTTTTTCTCCCCTTATCTTATCGCATTTTTCTGCAGAGGTAAACAGATGCTTCCTGGGGAGAATCATAGGCTGGATGGGTGGCTGAATTTGAAAAGAGGGAAAGTCCATGGGAAAAAAAAACCAACAGATTTTTGCTTTGTTTTCATTTTCCTTTGTACTTCACCAGGTTCAACCTGGCCAATGAATTCCCATCTTTGGAAGCAACTGCTTCAAAATTTACCAATGATTTGAGGCATGTTTCTCAGAAGGTTAGCATTTAGGTGGCAGATGTCCACCTAAATCTGACCAAAGTGTTTTTGGAGACTGTGACCAACTTAAGCTACGCTAGTTATTTCAGACAAATCAATCCAATTGAAGCAACATCAAGCTACATATTTAGCATTTAGTTGGTTCACCCTCATCTGCAAACAACAGTTCAAGACCCTAGTTTGAAAGCTCAAGGTGTTTCTTGAAACTCTGACTGGTTTAAGCTGTGCTAGTTATTTCAACCAAGTCAGTCAAAATGTAAGCACTTAAATGACCCAAATACCCAAATCTGCAAGAACAACTCAAGATACTAGTTTGGAAGACCAGGTTATGAAATCTAACCAAAGCTTAAAATCTTGCTTCATGGTTCAAAACCATCTTTGGAAAGATGAAGGAAGAATGAAGCCACTGCTTCATAGGTAAGGTTGCCATTTACTGTTAATTAGAGGCATTAGATTAGAAGGTTAGAGGTTAGAAGTTTAGAATTTGGGTGGCAAGGTGCTGGACCGGGATCTTTTTGTAGAAAGTGGTTGTCCAAGGCTGTGCTACTCCCTTCAGCCAATTCAGTACTCAAAACACACTCCTTATTTTACTTCTTATTTTAATCCCAGCGAATACGAAGAGCTCACTCTGTTGAACCTGCACTTTACAGCATTCACACACTGTCATTAGCAGTTAAAAAATGAAGTCATATTTTGGTAGAGTTGGAGTTTAACACCTAAGGGAAATGCACTGATGAACTTTAAAAGCACTGTGGCCTTTTACGCTTGGCAATGTTGCGATGAAGCGTAGCGTTTCTCAAAGGTTCTTTAAACACTTAAGGGTTCATACCTTCCTATAGGGCCAGTACTTCATAGGAAAACACTATATGATTCTATGGTTAACGATTCCCCAGTGTAACAACCCAAAGAAACCTTTCTGGGTTCTAAATTTAACCCTTCCAAGAGCGTAAGATGGAAAAGCATTGACATCCTCAAAAGTCGAGTCTCCTCCACTCCACTTCAGGCCTCTACACACTGCCCTCATGAACTCTCCAAAGTTCACACACTTCCTGGCCTTTATAAACTCCCCTGCTTCCAGTTTGGCGTTAAATGAAGCCAATGATATGGCAATAAACAGATTGCCGGAGTCTATAAGTCGGCTGTGTTAAACTCGGCCCTCAGGACCTGGTCGTAGAGAGCGACTTTGCCGTTTATTAGTCCCTCAATAGCTGTCTGTAGCGGTTCAATAGCAGATCACAGTCATTTTGACTTAAACGCCGGTACACTAAGCCCTCTCCTCCCTGCATGAGTGCAGCACTTACAATGAAAAGAATTTAAGTCATTTGCTCTAAGTAGCCATAATCAGATTTGGGGCTCGTTTCATGTAATGCTTGCTCTGGGCTGCTGATGATCTACAGCTGACCTCACACTGAACCCAGGATGAGAGATGAAGAGTTTGGAAACATATTGTGGAGGAGAATGGATCGTGCTGTTCATGTTGTTCCAGAACAAAAACCAGGATGCGTACGGACTTCATCCCGAACACAATTTCACCATTACAGTTTGACGAACTTCCCAAAAGATACACGATGTTAAAGTGAAGGATGATGAGACTGCATGTTCCTCTGGATATATTACGGCCTAAAACAGAGCCCGTTCAATGAAATGGCACCCTTTCAAATGCTAAGACATCCCTAAGAAACCAAGCTGCATTGGAAAGCAGAGAACAACACTGGATTTTGAAAAAGCAGAAATGATCAATCGGTGTACAGACCTGCTCCGAAAGCGAAGAAAAAGCTCTTGTCGGGATGCTCCTCTAGAAGAACTTTGACCCTCTTGCCCATCCTCTCATTGCGCTTGTAGATGAGCTCCTGACGGAAGTAGCTGTCGATCTCCTGAGCCGTGATCTGTTCACTAGGAGGTAGAGTGACGTTGTTGAAGTTGGGCACCTGAAATGAAACAAACAAACAAAAAAAACGGTTCATCAAGAAGAGTTTTGGACTGTGGTTTCAGGTTGTATTCTTTTGGTAGATGTTCATGTGCTGATGGTTTGTAGTGGATGCTACGTGTGTGTGTGTGTGTGTGTGTGTGTGTGTGTACCTGTGAAGTGTCATGGTTGAATATGATAGAGTTGAGATCTCCACAGTTATAGTGCTTAATGAGATCCTCGGTGGTGTAGGGGACCTGCAGACTCCCGGCCCGGAGACTCTCCTGCTGAAGCAGCGTCTGATTGAGGGCAAAAATCACCTAAAACAGACATCGAGGGTAAATAAATTAGTACTCTTCATCAGAGACAGCAATCTGTTTGCAATATGTAGGAGGTGATTCAATGATTTAGGGTGCCATGTTAAGTAAATCTACAGCACTTCGCCTTGAAAACGTATTCTTTTGCGCATTGATCTGTAAATCCGCATTAGATCTTTACCTGAACTCATTCACCCCTACGAAATATTTGGAATATTCCAAAAGTCACATATTCAACAGGAATTTTTGCATCATCTGAATTTCTTAAAAGAGAACATGGGAAGAAGAAGTCGTCTACATTCGCTCGTTCCTTTTTTTTGTCTCTTTATTTTCAATGATATTGTGATGTTGAATGAAGAGGTCACGTCAAACTTCCAAGGTTCAAACTTTTTTTTTTTTTTTTTTGCGAAATTATAGCCTGAAAGCAAATGAACGATTTAAATAAAAGTTCATTTGAAGTCAACCTTAATTAGCATGGATGCTAGTTAACCATATTTTTATGTATTTGCTAATTCTATGCTTAAAAAAAACAAAAAAAACCCAACATCAAACGTTTTCTTAGATTTCATTGTTGAGCGACGATCGAAACGAACTTTTTCGATTTTTAAGCGAGTTAAACGGCACTTAGCATTGGACTAGTTGTTACTTAGCGATAGATGATCGACTACTGTATAGATTATCCGATGTAAATATCGTCTCTATAGTAACAGGTGTTTACACAATCGAGCACTGGAGACCAATAACGGAGAATTCAATGTAAAATACTACAGTATGTCTCTCATAGCCCTTTTCCACTGATGAAGTTCTGCACTTTCCAAGCTCAAGCATCTGCTTCTCGGTCAGCAAAATTGGTCGGGTTCTGGTGCCAGAACGCTGCTGGTCTGGAACCAAGAACCGGAGACGTCAGGAGCTTGGAGGCATCCTCATTACAAGTTATTTCCATGATGGACTTTAGAATAAGATATGAACAACAAAGAAATATTGAAAACGGTTGATGAAAAATGATAAATAATAACTGGGCGTATTCCCAAATTGAGGCCAGCATTCCCGGGATGGACTCTGGAATACTCCACCAGAATAAAAGCGATAAAAGTACGCACGTCTTATCTCGAGTGTATCGTGTATGGTAAAAACGTGACGGCAAAATGTGTTTTCAATTCTAGAAGCACAACTCGTAAAATCCTTGTTATTTTTACACTATTCATTAGTTAATCCTCACATCAGTTTATGTAACGCTCAAACATTTCCAGATTGTTGTGTCACGACGACCTGCAGAAAAACGCGATTCATCTTCAATCACGATCGCAGCAAAAGCAACAATCAGCATTCGCTGTGTTGTTTAGCGCCTTTCGTATTTACGCTAAGGAATGACCTAAGATTTAAACAGTATTCATTTCTCGCACTTCTTTTCTCGATCCAAGCTCAGCCCGGGAACAAAAGCTCTCCCCACTTCTCTCCGCTCTCTCTCTTTCCCTCTCTCTCTCTCTCACTCCGTTTCCAAAAAACAAAGTGCTAACATCAGGGAGTCTTCTCCGAGATCAAAGGCAGCGTGCTGCTTTTCTTTCAATTAGTTCTACTTCTCTTCTTTTTGTTGGTCCTGTTTCAGGAGCTCGCTCTTGTCTCACCATGAAATTCTCCTGTGTTTACCCACTGGCCCAGCAATGTGCCCACAGCCCCTGATTACACACACATACACATACACACACACACACACAAACCACTTTCTTTAGATCGCTCTCAATAGCGCTCCCTTCAACCAAATAACAAGTTTATTTGTTTCTCAACGGGGAAAAATCAATCACGCCGCCGGCCTCCCCCGTGAACAACGCCGCACTGTGGAGCTTTCAGCTTCAGCATGAATTTAAGAGAGTTCTCGTTACTCTCTCTCTCTCTCTCACTTTCTCTCACACACACTCTCGTTCCTTCTCTCTCACACACACTCCGGTTGCGGAAGGACTCTTTTCATGTCGTGTGATGACACTCTCTGGCCCTGGCGGCCATTGTTTCAGGGTCTCGTCCAGGCCAGAGGGCGGCAGATGCCTTCTCATCTGGGACAAAGAGCCAGCTCTCCCCCTCCAGTCGTCCTCTCCTCTCTCGTCACTTTCATCCCTCGCTCATCAAAGCATCCTGCTCTGCATTTGAAAGAGGGCCGGCTTTATGCCACTCAAATTAGCCTATCGCCACCCCGCCGACCACAAAAAAAAACTTTTCCCATCTGCTTCAGGGCCGAGCCTCTTTCAGCATCTTAAATCACGGGTGGGGAAGAGGAGAGGGGGTGGGGTGGGGGTGGTGGGGTCGCTCTCAGAGAATGAAGGAGTGAAAGAAAGGAAAAGTGTGTGGGGGGGAGTGGGAGTGGGGAGAGCGAGACGGAGTAGAAGAAGAGGGTTTGAACTGAGTGAATTACATTTCTTCCTGTGATCTGCCTCGATGGGTTCATTTATGCGCACACACTCGCACACGCGCGCGCAAACGCATGTATAAACACCCGTGGCACCAAATATCAAAGAATGGTGGGTCTATGAAAGTCAATAATTCTTTGTAATGGAAATCGCTACTTCTCCAGGGCAGGAGAAAGCAAACAAGTAAGTAAGTAAGCAAATATAACTTCAACTTACTTGCATTCCCTCAAGCACCCCAAAGAAGAAAAACAATATAAGAACAAAATCTGAAAACATTTCACACAGTAATAAAACAGCTACAGACGGAATTGATATATTTTTATATTATATTATATATATATATGGGTTTTATGTTGAGACTTGAGAACAGCAAATATAGAAGCACCATCTCCGGGCACCAACCGAGGTTTCACAAAATCACCAGCTAATGCGCAACTGTTAATTGTGTGCTTGAAAAGTAATAAAAGAATAGCATGTTTGCCTTGCACGTCCAGGGTTGGGGGTTCAAACCATGCGTATGTGGAGTTCACATGTTCTCCCTGTGCTTTGGGGGTTTCCTCCACATACTCCGGTTTCCTCCCCCAGTCCAAAGACATGCATTGTAGGCTGATTTGCATTTCCAAATTGTCTGTAGTGTGTGAATGATTGTGCCCTGCGATGGGTTGGCACCCCGTCCAAGGTGTCCCTCTGAGTTCCCTGGGATAGGCTCCAGGCGACCCTGTGTAGGATTAGCGGTATGGAAAATGCATGGATGGATGGATGTATGGATGGATTCCAACATGGCCTGATAGACTGCCGTTAAATTTCTCTCTGAAACGGCGATGTAGTCCCAGTACTGCTCTTGGTCACTCTTGATCATGACTGTGGAACGACAAGAAGCAGCAAGTGATAGTGATGTAAAACCAACTGGAGCATTGAAAACAAATTATAAACCCCTAATCTCGGTGTAGTATTGTTGTCGGAGCTGATGGAGAGAGTGATCAGAAACAGATGAGTGTGCTCATAAATCATGCCGGAACAAACACCGTAAGCAAGGAAAGAATGGGTCGCTTTCACCTGTTCAGTCTTGTGGAATATGAGGGAGTCGGTGCATATGCATTAAGAGTAACTGAGGGAAAGTTAGCGGAGCAGGTCGACCCATCAGCGTGTTTAGTTTCCAGCATAGCAGTATGTCAGGTTGTTAATTCGTCCTTAGTGGGTTTTTCTTTTGGGTTTTTTTTTTTCCTCTCCAGGTTGACATGCACCACACGGTGACTCCAGGAGGCAGGCCATTCGACATACTTGGCCGAACACCAAGACCAAAGACTTGAAGACTTCCATCTCTCTATCTTGCTTAAGCAAAGGCACGGACGAGAAGGTATAGATGTTATCCGAGAAACTCAAGACTTCATGCTTTGAGAGAATACAAGGCCACCTTAATGGGCACGCAATCCTTTTCAGATGCACAGAGATGGCTTGAGTGCCAGACGTCTTAATGGAAAAGGTTCAAGGTGTGCTGTTCGCTCAGGGTCACACTTTCCCTTTCGCGTATTTTCTGCTCATGCTCAGTCGAACCCGGCTCGGTCCTGACAAGACGAGCTTTTCTTAGGCCTCAGATCTCAGATCATATCATTGTTAGTGAGAAACCACAACCAAATTTCCTGCACTAGCATTGGTACGCTGATGACTGATTGCCGTGTCCCCTCATACATCAACGTCTCCGCTGATGGACAGTGTCACACTTCCGTGCTAATGGACTTGCTTGACTTACTTAAATGGCTTTAACCTCTCTCTCATGACATCAACCAGTTCCACCAGTCAGGAATGCAAACAAGCAGGGAAAAGTCTCATGCACTGAGAAATGCCACTGACATCATCCATGCAAGGATTTCCCCCGATGCCACCACCGGATTTTTGTGGTCAGCCCAAGAAGACGAAAAGGATCGTTGAGTATAATGTCCCGAACGTTTCTCGTTCACAAGAAAAACCGTATTAGTGCTGAGGTAAAGTTTTAAGCAGACAAGCGGTGCTCAAGTTTTGCAGCCTGTTCGCTCAGGAGAGAAATGTTAAAAGTATGGAAGAGGGCTAATTTAAACCAGACCCATGAGAATAGGAAGGGAGGATAAAAGAAAAGAACTTGGGAAGAAATAAGTGAGAGAGACAGGGAACCAGTCTTCTGTTGAGGGCTTTGGTTATTTATTATACACTTTATGTGACAGTACAGGTTAAAGATTAACTTGGGGGTGGGGGGTGGAGGGCGTTTTATAGGCTGGGAGTTTGCTGGAGTGTTATTGAGTAGGGGCGAATACTTCACTTCAAGCGTAACTTCTTTTTACAGTAGTGACCTTTTGCAACATCTTGGCACAATGGCTAGTCTCACAAATTAGCATCGATGGAGTTATAACCATAATTTGGCAATCTGCAGTTGGTCGTTATTCTTTCCTGGACTAGCTTCAGCATGCTATAGCTGATGGCTACGTCTCCGTCTGCTGATGGACGGCTTCACACCCCCATACTAATGCTCTTGCTTGATTTACTCAAAAGAGCATTAACCGCTTTCTCACGACATTGACCTTTGGTACAATATTTACACATTAGCTTTGATGAGAACTTTACTGCTGTTTTCTTTTTCTGTAAAAAAACAAAAACATTATTTGCCCAGAATGTTGCTTGACAAGCAGTGCTCATGCTCCTCCAACAAGGTCAGCCTAGACGCCAAAACCCACAATCCCACCCAAGCAGCAGAAAGAAAGCTGAGAAACCAGCGCCTTAACCATCCTCCTGTCCAAGGGGGATGATATAAAAAGATGGACGACCGTGCCTATAGTCCTGGATGTGATCTCCGGTGTTCTCAGATACATCTCCATTTATTCCTTTGGCAGACACTTTTACTCCAAGCAAGGCAGAATCTAGTCCAAGTTTAGAGCTTGGATTAGCAGTTGAAGGTTTAAGGTCTTGCCCAAGAGCCCAACCGTGATTCTCTGGCAGTCTAGAGAACTTTCCAGACCGCTTAACTCTTTCAGAAAGTGCACATCATCAGAAAACCAGACTATGTTCTGCTTGCCAATCAGATGATTTGGTTGATCATGAACAAGACGGTCCAATTGGCCAAAAGAGTCATAAATTGCCACTTTATACGCCAACGATAACAATGGTGGATGAAAACTGAGCTATATATTCAATTTGATTCAATTCGATCTGTACAGAGACTCTCCAGAGTGAGGAAACGGTGAGGAAAAACTCCCTGCGATGACATGAGGAAGAAACCTTGAGAAGAACCAGACTCAAAAGGGAGCTAATCCTCTTCTGGGTGACACCAGATAGCTGGATTATAAATAATTACTCTTCTAAAACTGTGTATTATAAAGTCAAACAGTATTAAGTGTTTTGACAAGATGTATAGTATTAACAGCAGGGTTTTTTTTTTATGATTACAGCAGCAGTTCTTAGGTACAAGTCTGCTGTATCAAGGTGCTGAGATTATCCACTGAAGAAACCCTGAGACTTCAGTTAGAAGACCGGAGGAAACAGTTTCACAGGGATGGTACCCAGAACCTAAATCTACATCTAAAGACAAAGTGTAATCGTATCTGTTCTAGGCTTTTGATTTAGATCTGTTATTACACGTTAAAAGAGCTCCAGATCGAGCGAGCAGTGAAAGCATCAGATCGTTTCATGAAGTGCAAGAAGCACTCAGTCTTTCAACAGCAGGTTCTCTTCTGGACCTGAAAAGACAGACCTGTCATCACTGTGTGTCCGATGGAGCCCGGCTTACACACACACACACACACACACACACACACACACACACACACACACTAGTGTAGGTCAGACAGGGTGTGTGAGTTTGCTATCTTAGTGGAGTGTGTGCTTTGATCCTCCAGACACTCTGCAGGTCCTGCCTCCGTGAGCTGACCCATGCATTCCACTGGAAAATGCTGATGGCACCAGGCTGCCTGGATTACTGGAGTAGTGTATACACACACACACACACACACACACACACACACACACACACCCACACACACCCTCAATCACCAGTCATCATTATACTCCAGCAACCTTCTTTTTAGAAATCGAGGCACATTAGCCGGAGGCCAAAAGGCAGAAATAGTGTAAGTGTAGCACAATTCAGGCTTTATATTACAACAATATTATCAGTATCATAGTAAATTAGATCATAAAACATACATAAAGTACTTAGTTAGTTAAAATAGGTTTAGACATTAATTAAAACAATTAGGCGTGTCGCACAGTGGACCTGGACATTTTGTTAGGATACATGGCATCATGGACTCTTATCAAATATCAACAGATATTAAATGAAAACCTGACTGCCTCTGCAAGAAAGCTTCAAATGGGCCGTGGTTGGATCTTCCAGCAGGACAATGATCCAAAATATACACCAAATCAACACAAAAACAGTTTACTCACCACAAAATCAAGATCCTGCCATGGCCATCACAGTCCCCTGACTTGAAGCATTAGCATCACAGTAACATCACATGTTAGGAGGTGTGGCTGTTTGTTCAGTCCTAGTTGAAGGTGTGGTCTTTGTGCTTATCAGTCCTAGTAGGAGGCATGGCCATTGTCCTGTCAGTCCCAGTTGGAGGTGAGAGCTTTGTGTCGGTCAATCACAGTAGGAGGAATGGTCTTTGTGTCCGTCAGTCCTAATAGGAGGGATGGCCTTGATGCCTGTCAGTCCTAATAGGAGGGGTGGCCTTGATTCTTATCAGACCTAGTAGGAGGAGTGGACTTGATGCCTGTCAGTCCTAGTAGGTGGGGTGGCCTTGATGCCTGTCAGTCCTAGTAGGAGGGGTGGCCTTGATTCTTATCAGTCCTAGTAGGAGGAGTGGACTTGATGCCTGTCAGTCCTAGTAGGAGGGGTGGCCTTGATTCTTATCAGTCCTAGTAGGAGGAGTGGACTTGATGCC
>JANDJT010000167.1:15620522-15634057 GCA_024331685.1 Stegophilus panzeri
CCCCACCCCAGTGTTTATTCGCAAGCCGCTAATTGCCGTAATGGGCTGTTAATATGTCATTTAATGCAATACACGTCGCAGGACAGCAAAGATTAATGAACTCTGCTGGACATCTTGACACATTCCATTCAACCAGAATAATGCAATCACGTGGGATGATTTTATTTAACTGAAACATAACGGGACAAAAAAAAAAAAAGGCGCTTTTAATTGTTATTTTGTTGTTGTTGTTGTTGTTGCTTGTTAAACTTGTTGCTTTAGTAATGTCTAGATTGCTTGACGTGAAAATGCACAAATGGATGCCAATAGGAGAAAGTTAGGGTGCAATATTTACTATATTAAAAAAAATAAAAATAAATAAAAAAAAAAAAAAAAAAAGTACATACGATGATTTAATCTGATTTAAAAATAATAATAATAATAAAGAAAGAAAGCGGAAAATTATTTTTTTCGGTTAAAATGCTTAAAATAGCTTGTTTTGTAAGTTTCACATTGCATGACATGAAAATGCACAAATTGATTCCAACAGCAGACAGCTAGGCTACTTCATGACATATTTGCTATATAAAAACGTAAATAAAAAAAAAGATAGGTTTTCCTATTTGTTTGTCTCAGGTTGAGGTTTAAATGATCGTTTTATACTGAGTTATGAGCTGATTATTTAAAAGCAACAGGTCGATGTACTTTTACAAGCTACAAGAACGTGTCAAAGCATTGCGGCATGTTCTGTAATGACACAATCTTAACTTTTTAACCTTTAAGTAAGCACTTTGATTAGATGTATTGATATAAATAATGCGTAAATAAGATTTTAAGTCTATATAGAATAAATTGCATTCAATGTTGTTGTTTTTTGGTTTTTTTAAAAAAAAAAACTAAACAACTTGTGCTACCTTCCTGTTGAGGTCGCAGCTCGAGCTCTCCCTCGCGCTCCACTGGCTGGCCTGCAGGAGCAGAGTGAGGCACGCGCGCATGAACGCGCACCGCGTGAGCACCATCGCGGCTCGGCGCTTCCCGGCTGATCTTCCCCCGGCTCCTGATCCCGCTCCTGTCCGCTCTCAGAGCTCCGGGTTGACAGGAATCCGGTGAACGGTGCGGTGCGTGTCCGCCATGCTGCCAAACGCGACTCTCACGATCACTGTTTACATGCACGTGTGTGTCTTATTTATTTTACCTCGACTGCAAAAAACAACAACAACAGACGTTTAACTTTACATGACACGGAGCTGGACAAACATCTAAACAGTCCACGAATAACGTCCTTGAAGTCAGCTTGCATGAAAAAAGAAAAAAAAGAAAAGAAAAAAAAAAAAAAAAAAAAAACCTGCAACAGGTCAGCAACAGGTCCGACTCTAAACCGTGAACAAACCGCGCTCATGAGCTCCGCGTCTCGTGCTGCTGTGTTTCTCCGCGCGAGGGGAGTGAATGAGGAGAGGAGCATCACTGGGACTCTTACCTACCCCCCTCTACCCTTTCCCACCCCGAAGCCCCTCTAAAGCCCCCCACCTCTACACACTCCCCATCCAGGCCAATAATCTGATTGAAGCATCTCGTTCCCCCGCGGGACTTTTGGAGGAGGAGCGCGAGCCATCAGCGGCACCGCGGGGCTTTAACTAAAGCAGCAGAATGAGCTCCCAAACTTCTGTGTGCAACTTCCAGGAGCGGTAACGACATCAATACACCAACACAACACCAACAAAACCACCGTAACTACACACACAGCCTTAAAAACACACTGGAGTTATTTTATTTATTATTCTTCATCTTTTATTTTCTACTGCAGCATCCGAGGGAAAGTGAATCAGATAAGGAAAGGAAGCTTATGACAAAGTTCTTAAATACTCTCTCTCTCTCTCTCTCTCTCTCTCTCTCTTTCTCTCTTCACTTCTCGCTCTGCCTGTCTCTGTCTTTCTGTCTGTTTGTCTCTGTGTCTGTCTATCTCTCTGTCTGTCTGTCTCCCTGCTCCATCTCTCTTTCTGTGTGTTTCTCTCCCTCTCTGTCTTTCTCTCTATTTGTCTCTCCATCTCTCTCCCTGTCTCTTTCTGTCTTTCCGTCTGTTTGTCTCTCTGTCCGTCTGTCTCCCTGCTCTCTCTCTGTCTATTTGTCTTTCTGTCTCTCTCTGTCTGTCTCTCTTTGTCTATTTGTCTCTCCGTCTCTCTTTCTGTCTGTATGTTTCTCTCTCTCTCTCTGTCTGTCTGTCTGTCTCCCTGCTCTCTCACTCTGTCTGTCTCTCTCTTTGTCTATTTGTTTCTCTGTCTCTCGTTCTGTCTGCATGTTTTTCTCTCTCTGTCTTTGTCTCTCCGTCTCTCTCTCTCTCTTTGTCTGTCTCTCTTTCTGTCTCTCTATCTGTCTGTCTCTCTATTTGTCTCTCCATCTCTCTCACTGTCTGTATGTTTCTCTCTCCCTCTCTCTCTCTCTGTCTGTCTGTCTCTCTCTCTCTGTCTATTTGTCTCTTTCTCTCTCTGTCTGTCTGTCTCTGTCTGTCTCTCTTTGTCTCTCCGTCTCTCTTTCTGTCTGTATGTTTTTCTCTCTGTGTCTTTCTCTCCATCTCAGTCTATCTGTCTGTCTCCCTATTTGTCTTTCCATCTCTCTCACTGTTTGTCTCTGTCTTTCCGTCTCTCACTCTGTCTGTCTGTCAAAACAAATTAAGCCAATAACGTATTTTCCCACATGTACATTTACACAGGAATTGAACAGTAATGAACCAGGAAGGTTAAACGTGAACACAAAGTTGAAGATTGAGAAGATTGAGATGAACGTGATTTTATCAAGCAGGACATGTTCCTAGATCAACATCTCTGTATTTCCTGAAACTACATTCTTTATAACCAGTCTCTACCGCGTGATGTCCTCAGTGTGCGTCTCCAGGTTCATCAGGCGGCTTTTTGAGGCCAAAAGTTTTGTTCTGCATTTTAGTTTGTAAAAAAATTGATCAACATTGTTTATTTACTGAACATACTGAAACCCTGCCTTGCTGCACTTGTACCATATTTACACCAAGTAAACACCAAGTAAACAAGTGAAATGCAGTAAAACTGAAAACAGGTTTTCTGTCAGGGATCCAGCTGGTGTGTCTGGAGGGAATTTTCAAGTGGATCAAGAATAAGGAGGCGCACACTGATGACATCACATGGCAATGACTAGTTAAATGGAATTTAGTTCCCATTCCACAGGGACTTGGATTCACAGTGAGAACTCTCTATACACTTCTGGATCCAATAAGGGGTCTCCTGTAGTCCAAACTAGAACCCATTTATTAGACTAAGAACCTTGTATAGTGTTTATAACCATTATTATCTATAATATAATATAAAAACATTAAAAACAAGGTCAAATGAAGCTGTTTTTTTATTCACAAGACGCCGGATAATGAAGCTTTCTCTTTAAAAGGTCAAATCTGGAACCATTTTAGGAGGCTAAGAACCCATAACTACACAAAGAACCCTTTTTCAATGAGCATACAGGTTGAAAGTGATATATACTGTATATATATATAAAGCTGAAGCTGGTGCATTATTGTTGCTGTTGCTTATAATAACTTTGTTATACTTTAATTTAAAGAACTTTTTAAGCAGTTTAATTTTAACCAACACGTGGGCTAAGTAATGCAAACATCCCTACTCTGCGTTCAGAGTTAAATCTTTCATTTCGTTCCTATATACCAGCAGAAAATGAGTAAACTGACATGAACGATTTCTTATTTTTAGATTAAAAATGTGCAGAGTTTCTTTTTTCATGTCTAGCAGCCTATTGGTTAGAGAAAGCCAATGATAAGTTGAAAGCATTATACAGATGAGTTCAAAGGATGTCTGGATTAAATAAAAAGACATTTCACCTCTAATCACTTCACTCTTTACACTTTACTTTTTATAGGTATCCACATTTCTGCATTTAACCATAACTGCACATTCACCTACTAAACAGCAAATAGCCATAAAGACACTTACTTATTCATCATAGAGTCTTTAACCATGGCTCTGTACTACTCTGACACACTGCATACATCAGCAGTGGGATTATTTTACACTCATTCCTTTAAATCCCTCTGCTGCTTTTGTTTCAATTCAGGAAAGTGAATTTTAGCACCATCTAGCGGCGAAAGCAAATATTACCCGAAGGATGAGTGTCTGATTGTCCAGGTTCTTGTGAATAAAAACGACTTTATTTGATCTTGTTTGCCATATTTGTAATAAGCTTTATTATAGGAAATAATGCTTGCAAAAAGTATACAGCAATAAATATTTTGTTCAGTCTGCAAATTATTATTTTTTTATTTAAAAACCTGAAGAGGTGGTGTGTACTTTCACTGCTAAAATACACTAACTCCAAATAAATTAAATAGCAAAAACAAATATAAAAATGTAAATTTCTTGTGTGTTTTGAGGCCGTACCTAGACTATTTAAGGCTTCTCGACTCATTCACTCGATTCATTTCACTTTCCTTAAAATCCATCATTTCTGCTCTCTCTGATATTACATAATGTGTTTATTTTTCTCATCAGAAATGCATTGCCCTAATATCAACCCCCCAAAAATACAAATAAAGTAAAATAGTAGCATGGTAATGCATTTCCATAGTCTAGTTTAGTCTGAAGAGTCGGCTCATACAAACGGTTCAGCATTTGGACATTCTGAGGAGTCGACCTATACAAACGAATCCGTGTTAATTCGAACAAAAGGAACTATCGACTCCTGTTTGTACAGCTCGAGCACAAGTGTGCTTCAACGTGCTTTTATTTGAAAATAAAATCTAATTAATAAAAAGCTGGATTTCCCCAGTCACAAAAACCCTGTGTGGATGTAGTGATTCATTGCTGAGTCGACTCACACAAACACTTATAAAAAGAGTCGAATCTGGCAAACTGTTTTGTGTTCACAAATTGACTTCCCATATTTGACTCACATAAACGACTCACTCACAAGATTCAGTGTTGGGATTCAGTCTGAGAATCGATTCATTCAAACAGTTTAGCGTTCAGGCAACATGACAAGTTGATTCATATAATGAATTCAGACAGCCAGGAGTGTTGAGTCACTCAACCTAAGGGCCATCATAAAAAGAAAAAAAGAAAAATAACAACTAAATAAAAGATTCAGTTGTAATTCAGACAGATACAAAAGTAACTCAGACTTGTTGCATTACCTTCACTGTGCTCAAACCTTATGATCCTTTCTCTTTGCACCTACACCTGATGTAATTAAGCAGCTAATTAATAGTCCTTCCTGAGTTGAAGAGTGTGTGTGTGTGTGTGTGTGTGTGTGAGAGAGAGAGAGAGAGAGAGAGAGAGAGAATGTGAGAATGTGAGAATGTGAATGCAGGGAAAACACTCAAATGTGCATGACTCAAATGCGTTCTCCAGGACCAGGATTGGGAACTTCATCCAATTAACCTTAACATGTTCAGAAAAGCTGGATATACAGTATAACTCTACTCTATCCTACTTTCGTGTTTATCGATCACAAGTGGAGGCAGCACATAAGGTTTTACTTTTACGGACCAAGTAAGTAATTAAACACACAAAATAGCCAACTTCCATTACAGCACCGCTCTTAAAACCTGAACAACTTCCACATGTTATGAAGAAGGACAGGCTTAAATGAAATGGAGAAATGCTTGTCTCAGCACAGAGACATTCCTATGTTCCCAGGGTCCTGTGTTCCTCGGTTCAATATTTTGTTAACACACATTAAGTAAACTTTTCCGAAGGTTTTATATAATCAGGATTCATTTTCCCAGGGCCTTATTAACTTTATTACATTATAACTTTAAACACCAAAGACACATTTAACTGTAATGAACTTCCTGGTTACACAACTGCACTATTTGAGCATGTAGTATTAGCACATTTATAGAAGGGACTTATTTATAATGGCACCATCCGGTGTCACCCAGATGAGGACGGGTTCCCCTCTGAGTCTCGTTCCTCTCAAGGTTTCTTCCTCATATCGTCTCAGGGAGTTTTTCCTCACCACCGTCGCCTCAGGCTTGCTCAATAGGGACAAATTCATACGTTTAAAACCTATATCCTGAATTTATATATTTCTATAAAGCTGCTTTGGGACAATGTCTGTTGTTAAAAGCGCTATACAAATAAAACGGAACTGAATTGAAAATGAATAACATACTGGACATTAGGTTGAAGTCCATCGTTCATGCACACTTGAAGTTTATGAACGTGGAAACTTAACTAGGTTGCAGTGTTTCCCGTCTGAATTCTTGTTTATTAGAATCGGCTAATTAATAAATAAATAATGTGTTTCAGTTATTTCTCAGGAACAGGGAGACATGTTAAACTTCACCAGACAACACTTCAGTGTTCAAACCACCACAGTGTCTGAGCGCTAAAAATGTGCTCACCTGAGAGACGTCGTACTCATATTCTTTTATAACATTATTGGGCGCTGCGAATGCTAGCCATTTAGCTAACAAAAGATAATCTGACAGGCTTTCTGAGAGGATTTTCATTCAGGTTAAACTGTATTTTTACTAATTAGTTTAGCTAGCTGGATAACATGAGCTAACTTGACAAGCTTTCTGAGAAGAATCTCAGTCCTTTTTTTTATCTTATAAATGTTCATAAATTTATTATTTATGCTAACAAGCTAGCTGACTACCGTAACAAGCTTTCTGAGAGGAATCTCAGTTTTGTTTATAAATGTTCATAATGTTTACTACTTAAGCTAACAAGCTAGCTGGAGAACATGAGCTAACGTGACAAGCTTTCTGAGAGGAATCTCAGTCCTTTTTAAAAATAAATAAATAAATAAAACAATAAATGTTCACAAATTTATCACTTAAGCTAACAAGCTAGCTGACTAACATGAGCTAACTTGACAAGCTTTCTGAGAGGAATCTCAGACCTGTTTATAAAATCTAGCTGACTAGCATGAGCTAACCTAAGTATTTGGGGAATTTTAGTTCTGTTTATAAATGTTTCTCATCTTTACTACTTAAGTTATCTAGCTGAATATCGCATTTTAACATAGGATTTTAATACTGTTAAAAAATGTTCATAATCTACACTACTTTCAGTAAGTTAGCTAGCTGGCTAACACGAGCGGACGACAGATTTTCTGAGAGGATTTTCAATACTCTTTATAAAGATTCATAATCTTTACTACTTTAGTTTGCTATCTGGCTATAATGACAGGATTTTTAAGTATTATTAAGTATTGTTGTGGAAGTTGGAGAGTTTAGCTAAGTAGCATTGCTAATGTGGTTGCGCCAATGAAATGCTTCTTGACAGATTTAAAGCATTTAAAGAACATAGGACGTGTATGTGTTTATCTTTGTACCGTGTTAGGTTAGCAGGCATAGGCAAGCAGCCCAGAACACATGTGCGCTCTCTCTCTCTCTCTCTCAGTCACAAGCAAAGCTCCTTATCCTGACTCAAACACGACTTCCTGCTGATCTGGTGAATAACGCTCAGACTGCCCGCTCTCAGCTCCTTTTATTAGCATTCACAGGCTGGCAGTGTAGAGCGGAGTGACACATACACGAGTTCAGTCCTGCACCCTCTTTTCCCAGGTTTTGACATTGAAAACATAGAATATGAAAAGCAAGAACAAGGATGTTTGTATTAATCCTTCAGCATGCCGTTCTTGTTTTCATTTCACTCGGCTACCAGCGACATATGTTAGCTAACAACTATATGACTAGCTAATATATTGCTAGCTAATATGTGACTAGATAATATATGGCTATTACTTTAAAAAAAAAAAAAAACCACAAAAAAAAACACTGTGCGATTCATATTCGCATGAATGGTGCTATCGAGATAAGATGGCATTTTCTGAGCAGCATTTATGCTTCAATGCTAAAAGTATTGGCACCCTTCACGATAATGGTTAAAGGCTAAACTGTGTTTTAGGACTTTATTGGGCTAAACTGTCTTTTAGGCCCAGGTTTCTGGTTGCGGTTTAAAGTAAAATTCCACCACAAAACACATTAAATACGATTATATTGAAATATGTTTAGCAATTCATGACTTGGCTGGTTAGCAGTCTGCGAGATGACTAGCACGATGGTGTTGACGGTGGTATTAATATGAAAGCTGAAGCTTTGGAAGCTGATCTGTTTGAGCAGAGTGTACAGATGAGGAGGCAAGAGAGCTGGACAGACTAAAGGACTAAAACATCGCTGTCTTTAGGTAAAGATGAAGCAAGGGTTAAATCCCACTGCCTCCACTATCAGCAGGTAGCTGGACGGCATTGTGAGCAGGAATGGAAAGTGTTTTCTGACTATTTTTCAGTACTACCAAAGTGAAACGAGATGATGAAAGAAGTTTAAACTTAAAGGTCAACTCAGAATTTTATTATGAAATAAATCACTGTGTTGATTATAAAGATTAATATGCAAGTCGTCCAGGGTGGGTTTTTTTCCTTTAAGGGGTGGACTTAATTACGCTGCCTGAATCACAGCCTGTCGATTAAAATGCGTAGATCGCATCACAGCACTGCAGAGTTTAGCACATCTGATTCAGCTTATCAGGTCATTTCCAAAACCTTCATGACCTAGATCAGCCGTCTGAAAAATGACTAAAAAATAGATGTATGCATACATGTGTGTGTGTGTGTGTGTGTGTGTGTGTGTGTGTGTGTGTAGTGCTTTCTATGGATAAGGCCAGGAAAGTACCCTAGAAAAACATGTTTTTCCTCCCTCTTATCCTGGATCAAACAGGACATCCCGCTGGCCTACTGAATAATGTCCTGTTTGCCCAATCTCAGCTCTTTTTATTAGCACAGACTGGACACACACACTTTCCTCGCACGACTGCTTATCTAGGATCACATCCCCTTCACCATTGAAGAAGTGAATATGAAATGCCAAGAACTTATCCTGGATTAGTTCGCTGTGTGATGCATGACTCCAGGTATTCGGGCCTGCCTTTGGAGAGATGTTACGGTGGGTGGAGAAGCTGATCTGCTCCGGAGGGGCAAATCAAAACACGGGTGTAATGTTTCATCACTGCTGGGCTTTGAAGAGACACTGGAATGGACCTCCTGCGGCATGAGAGAGAGAGAGAGAGAGAGAGATAAAGGAGGATTTTGTATTACTGAATCTGAGTGAGAATATGAAAAAAGGGTGGAGCTAAACTACATTTGAACAGCTGATTTTATTTATTTATTTATTTATTTATTTATTTATTTTTGATGCTCAACATTCTGCTTAGTGTTAATTTTGTATTTTAATGACACAATATGATATACTTTAGCTACGTTAGATGAACTAGCCATCTATCTAAATGCGATACGCAAGACATGAGGGAGATTGCTAGTTAGCTTAGCTAGCGTTAACATTACCTGAAGCTAGTGCACTATTTTGGGAGGTTCACCATTTTGTTGGCAACATACTCACGAAATCCCACAATGCACTGCGATACGTTGATGTCCAAATGACATACCCTAGCAGAAACAAAACACGCATAATATACTATCATTCAATTTTTAGGGAGTATGACACTATTTTTGAAACAGGCAGGCTAGCTACCAATTACACAGCATAACATAGTTTAGCAACATTACCTAAAACGTCTAAACACAATGCTGTTTCCACATTAGCCATCTAATTAGCATGTTTAGCGAAAGATAATGTACATCTAAACAGTAGCTATCTGGTGCCCAAGCATGCTAGCGAGCTAGTTAATAACACTAGCTGTATGTCAAAAACGTCCCTATACGTACAGTAACGTATAATGCACTGTTTGGGGAGTTTTCCTTTGCTATTTTGTAACTTAAAATCTTAGAGAATACAAAAAGTTAGTGTGCAAATTATATATTCTAGCAGGAACAGAATACCCATAATGTACATGGCTTTTTTAGGGAATAGGGAGTATGATACTAGTTTACCAGGTAGAGTAGGCTAGCTATCAACGACACGATAAAATGATAGTTTAGCAACATTTTCTAAGTTAGCTGGCTATCTAAATGCAATGCTGTGCTAATAAATAGCCAGTTAAATTAGCTAACCTTATCATTAACTCTACAGCAGTAGCTACATGATGTTAAGTAGCTTGCCAAGTGTTCCTGCAAGCTAGTTCATAACACTATCTGTATATATCTCATGTTCACTTATACATATAGCACCGTATTTAATGAGTTTGTGGCTAAAAACATATAGAGAATATCTAGCGTGCTCGTAAAAACGCCACAACGCTCTACAGAATTAAACAATATAACATAGTTTAGCATCATTATCTAAACTAGCCAGCTATATAAATGCAACACTGTGTTAACATTATTCAAATAACTCCTTAACATTATCATTAACACTACAGCAGTGTGCTTAAGTAGCTTGTCATTCTTGCTAGCACGCTAGTTGACACCAATGGTAGAGTATGTCCAGTTTGTAGGGGGGGAAAAACCCCATAGTGAAGTATTTCCAGTATATATAAAACAGTTGATGGTCGTCCAAATTATTTACTGATTAATTATTGTGTACTTGGGTATTTTTAGTGAATAGAGAATATGGCACCATTGTGGAAACATTTTGGATGATTTGTATAATGAAAACCCAAGATCCAGGTTTGCTAGCAAAATCGCTAATTACTAAACATCATATTGTATCATTTAAACCATTAGCCAGCTTTGCTACAAAGCTAGCTAACAATCTTGTGATCATTTAAGTGACGTTCTTGCTATCCCATGGACGCCTGTGACTCAGCAAAATGGGATCTGTGCGCTGAGGGACATCCCGGAGTGGGTCGTTTTGACAAACTCCACAGCCCAGTGCGGCTAATCCAAAAACCCTGAGCCACTAGCGCGTGCTGAATTCTAAACGCTGACTCATGGTTTGTGTCACATTCACTCAGGCGTTTCTGCTGCGGTTTTTAGTATCACGCTGGCCTTTTCCATAATGATTTATTAAGTGTGAGGAATTCTGGGACAGAAACAAGAGCAAAGAAATCCCACTAGCGCTATTTCTGAGACGCCGCTGTGAGACGTCTACACTAATTACCTGTCAGGGCGATGATGCCGGCCCTTTTGCTCAGAGACGATCACACTGAGGATCAGAACACGGTTGAGAAATTAAACACTCCTACTGTGAAAGTTATCACCCTGAAGTTGATTATTTTCCTATAGCAGCATGTTACAAAGTGTGTTATTACTCCTACGATTTTATATTTATTAATCAATGACATGTCATGCTTTTTATCCATTTATAGTTACATTTGATGATGTGGAATATCTGCGAAACAAGTTCGTTCCTGTTTTTGTTCTCACTTACGTTATAGCTTTTTTCTCTTTCTTGAAGTTAGTAATAATAATAATAATAATAATAATAATAAAAATAAAAAGGTAGCTTGTCGTGTTGCCAAGAAACCGGAAAGAACAAAGCACTAAAGACTTTCCTGTGGCGGAAAGTTTACTGACTGTTACAAAGCGCTGACACTGGAGACTCCTTCCAAAACTGTTCCATACACTTCTAGTTAGAGAAAGATTCATGTTTGCAGTTTTTTCTTTAAGTAATGTTTTTCTGTTTATTCAGGGTTAGATTATGTAAATAGCTGAGATATAAGTCCCTGTGAATGAGCTGTAGATATTAGAATGTACTAGAAAAACTAACGTACTTTATGTTTAACATAAAGAATAATTATAAATAATCCTTTCTACCTGTCTTCTTTCTTTCTTTCTCTTATATACTTTATATTTAACGAAAAGAATAACTATAAATACTCTTTTTCTTTCTTTTTTTCTTTCTTTCTTTTCTTTCTCTTATATACTTTAACAAAAAGAATAACTATAAATACTATTTCTTTCTTTTTCTTTCTTTCTTTTTTCTTTCTTTCTTTTTTCTTTCTTTCTTTTTTCTCTTATATACTTTAACAAAAAGAATAACTATACATACTATTTCTTTCTTTTTCTTTTCTTTCTTTTTTTCGTTCTTTCTTTCTCTTTTTTCTCATATACTTTAACAAAAAGAATAACTATACATACTATTTCTTTCTTTTTCTTTCTTTCTTTTTTCTTTCTTTCTTTTTTCTTTTATATACTTTCACAAAAAGAATAACTATACATACTATTTCTTTCTTTTTCTTTCTCATAAATACTTTATATTTAACAAAAAAAAACCTATAAATTCTTTCTTTCTTTCTTTCTTTCTTTCTTTCTTTTCTTATATACTTTATATTAAAACAAACACAATAGCTGTGCACCTGTACTAATGTACCAGAGTGTGTTAATATAAACAGGAACTACTGTCAGGAAAGCCGTTATAGGAAATGAATCAACACCTTCTGTCCAAATCAGATTTGAGAAGCTCTGTGATCTAAACTCCATTAACGCGTGTTGAAGTGTAGCATTAGCTTTAGTAATGCACCGCATGCAGACGAAGATCTCGTGCCTATTTTCGCAGCTGTTTAAGCCGTAGCGTTCGACGGACAGATAATCCGAATCGACGTCTCCAGCTGCGAAGCACAAACGAAGGTAGAAATCTGAGCCGTATGAAAACAACACTAAACATCTCGAATTTCTAAACGGTCAGCACGGACGAAATAAATCGATCCGAATCAAGTCCAGATGCTGGTGCATGTAGTGCCATCTCTAGGGATGACAAGAAGCGTAGACAGAACAAGTGATACTCGGCCAGACATGATGGAAGTCCTTTCAGGACCTTCACCGGTGAGAAGAAAATACAAGAATAAAATGCTAGCTGTCTCCTGTGGATGTTCAGGAGGTGTCGTGTGAAATACGGTTCCAGCTGACCCGTCATCATGAACCTGTCCAAATGACAGTGTTGAGCTCGCTAGCTTTCTAAGTTATGTACAAAAAAAGGTTCGCTGGATAATTACAGGTTCTTAGCTTCTAAAAAGAAGTTCTACATGGAACCTTTTCTCATAAGAAAACTCTCTGATGTAAGATTCTTTAGAGAACCTTTAAGGGTTCCACCTGAGGCACAACCGAAGAGAAGTAGCTTTTGGGCTTTTTTTGGTGTAACCCTAGCTAGTCTAATTTGGAACGAAATATAACGTGTTATTTAACAAGGAGAAATGTATAGCGGTTGCGTGGTGAAGGAACTTCTTTCACTTATGTTCCACAACATTGACTGTAACTATAAATGGATAAAAATACGACGTATTGTTCCAAATGTTAGTACTGATGCTAGAATTTCTGTAGTGGAGGAGGAATAAAACACTTTGGGAGGTTCTCTTACTGGAAAATACTCAACTGTCAGGTCACATCACTCCACAACAGCGGTGATTATTTTCCTGTAACAGGAGGTGTTTTATTTCACGGATATTTTAGTGGATAGATTTGATGTATGTTTAACATCTGGATTCATAGCCTGAGGCGAAAAGTAATGAAGTCACTCGCTCTGAACAAATTTCATTAAACCCCTCAGCGTCCTCCTGAGTGCACTGCGGTCTCGTCATGTCCTGCAACACAATGTACAGATTTTGGAAACGCACAACAATTACACACACCGCTTACACACACTCGGTCACACACAACACTTACACACACACACACACACTCGGTCACACACAACACTTACACACACAAACACACTCGGTCACACACAACACTTACACACA
>JANDJT010000167.1:15634157-15644719 GCA_024331685.1 Stegophilus panzeri
CACACACACACACTCGGTCACACACAACACTTACACACAAACACACTCGGTCACACACAACACTTACACACACACACTCGGTCACACACAACACTTACAAACACACTCGTGCTCATGCTTGGATAAATGATGGTTAATAATAGTTAATAAATAAAGATAATAGAAGATGAAGATGATGATGATGATGATGATGGTGGTGGTTGTGACACTTCTGTCCATCAGAGAGCAGTGTTTTTCTGACCTGTTAAAGCTCCCTGAACACAGTAAACCCATCTTCTGTTCTGATTTCACACTCGTACACTCACAATCTACACACTCCTGGCCTCTACTCATTTTCTCTCTTGTGTGTGTTTGTGATCTCATCTGTGAGCTGTCTCTCTTTCTGTCTGTCTCTCTTTCCATCTGTCTGTCTCTCTGTCGCTAATATTCACACTTTCACCTTTTAAAAGCATAGTTTCTCTCTGTATCCATGGCGACTCAAGTCCACCTTCTTTCCTATTAAAGGTGAAGTGTGTGAGCAAACACTGTGGCGCCCTTCAGGGCCCTGTGTGTGTGTGTGTGTGTGTGTGTGTGATGTGCTGTTACAGGAAAATAATCGACTTTTCAGTGTTAACAGTAATGCCACGTAGCGTTAGCGTCAGGCCCCATCACACCACACACACTGTTGATTATTTTCCTATAACATCACGCCCCCACGTGTTTTATTCCTTACTGTATCGTATTATTCAGATTCAGCACAACCTCAGCACATGGGATAAACACTCCTACAGACAATTATTATTAACGATTATTGCTGATGATTAATGATTATAATGATTATTAAATCGTACTGGCTCTGTTTCAGAAATCAACTTTTGAATTGATTTTCAGTATAAATTTTTTTTTTTTTTCCAGGGCTAACAAGCTGCTTGTGTTGGGTTTAAAATCCTAATTACCACTGAGCACATGTACTGGAAAAAATATTTAGTTCAGTTTCTGTAACTTCACATCACTAAGGCTGGTATGATCAAATCTCCTTCCTCTGCTTAAGCTGACAGGGGCTGAGGATCTCTTCGTGGACATTCCACAACATTAAACGTAACTTTAAACGGATAAAAAGTACGATGCGCCGTTTCTTTAAATCGTTATAAATTGTGACCCTGTTTCACTCTGACCCGAGCGACGTCTCTCAGGGTTTGGGGTCAACACACCATCGCAAACATGAAATAGGTCTTAGCTGGTAGCCTCACTCATACACACACACACACACACACACACACACAGAGAGGTCTGGCCTGGCACAGTGGGAATCTCACACAACACGCATTCTCAGCATGCACATCGACAAAAGAGCTGAGATTTTCATCACCTACACAGTGTGTGTGTGTGTGTGAGAAATCCCTGTACAGTTAAACGAATATTTGTGCGCAGCTGGAGATAGAGAGATTGTACATGGGGTTTCTTCCAGGATGGCCAGATCAAACACACACTCACACACTCTCTCTCTCTCTCTCACACACACACACACACGCTGTCAGTCAAACAGAATTGGGTCAGAGGGTCTGGACTGTGGAGTTGCCTTGCAGTATTATTTCTCTCCCAAATCATTAAAAAAAACTCATTATATAAATATACAAATATACTTTATTCCTCTTATACCACGTCGATTTCCCACCGATTACACGACACTGAGTTACTAAAACAGCACGTCTCTGATTGTGTTCCTCTCTTACAACAGAGATTTGCTATCAATTACAATGTTGACATTTTCTAAAGAATTGTCATTCTTTTGATGGTGCATTTATTATATATATTATATATATTTTGATCTGTGATATTGTGTCGTGTCCGTATTGTTTACAAGCCTTCTGTCTGTCAAATAAAAAAAAAGTAGGTAAAAAGAAAAATCAGTGTTCACAATCTCTACATGTTAGAGAAAGAAAGAAAGTCAAAAGAAAGGAAGAAAGAAACAATGTTTACAATCACTACATAAGGAAAGCGAAAGAAAGAAAGAAAGAAAGAAAGAAAGAAACAACAAAGAAAATGACAAACCCCCAACCCTGGAGGTGTGAGGCGAACGTACTAACCACTAAACCACCGTGCGCCCTAGAAAGAACAATCACAGATTTGAAATTGCACTCCATCTTGAAACAAAGTGCCGACACTGAAGACTATAAACGTTAAACAAATGTTAATTAATCTTCTGACCAATCAGACTGGAGAATCCTACCGCATCATGTATCTAAACCCAGCTATACCCAGCTATATTTGAGAATTCATTAATTGTGGGTAGGAGTACCTCGCTCTCTGAGCTCTGATGTCTAGCCTCATCCAACAGGGGGCAGTGTTGACCTGCAGCCCTACAAAGTGCACTTCATGCTCATATTTCCCTACATGATGTGTAATCCGTATAAATAGCTGCTGAGGGTTAATTGGCTGCCGGGGTTCTTAACTGGACTCGGTGTCATTGATTGGGTTTTAAGCAGCAGAGCTGATCGCTGTGGCGGAAAAACGCCTAATGAATTTTCATGGCTCAGGTAACATGTCCTCCACGTGGCTCGCTCTTAACATGAATGAGCAACCTTTTACTTTATCTGGACAGGCATGGAGATTAACTTAAACACGCCTTCCAGAGCCATTTCATTCCCATGTGTGTTCAGGGATACAGTGCAGAGATGCAGCAAGGTTAGCAATCATGTGGGGAGGGATTTCACTGAAAATTCATTCATGCATGTGTGGTTGTGTCTCGTACAACAAAACTAGATTTGAAATTAAATACTATATTCAGTTAAGTTCATCTTTGGTTTAATATAAATTATTATTTCAGGATCTTTTTTTTTTTTAACAGAAGAACCCCAAAATTAAGAGCTAACCCTCCTAAACTCTGTCTTAAACTCCAAACTGATGAGTACTGCAGCCAAATACTGCAATATTTACAAATCATACATGATTAATGAAGCCGTATTAAAACCTCACAGCTTTCCTAAACATCAGGGTCCTAAAAATCTCGATTTAAAGGTAAGATTTATGGGAAAAAACAAAAAACAGAAAAAAAAAAAAAAACGTCTCTAACAGTTAAATGGGTGGAGTTGAATAAGATTTGAATGTTTTTTGAAGTTACTGATCCCACCCATATTTCCAACCATGCACACAAAGCACCACCCTGAAAACTTCTGATGGTTCACCTAGACTTAGCCTGCTAACTGGACTTACCATGATCACTTTTATGCGCACTCGGACGTTCAAATGCTTGAAAGCCGAGTTACAGTACGACTTTATAAACATACAACTTATAACGATTTACGAGGAAGTGACAGGGCGTTGGGGGCGTGTCTGTAAAATGACTGACAAGAGGCAAATCAAACTGCTTTTTGTTCCAGCTTTATATTACACTTGTGAAATTATTGCTACTTTGTTATTATTGTAATAATTGTTACAATTTTCCACATTATTTGTACTAGTAAGAAATAAAAAATGTTGACTCTTGCATCTTAAAAAACATCTCAAATTAAAATGTCTGACAGTGAGTGAACCGAGTCCAAACAAATACATTTTCAAATACATTTAACATTGTTAGAATAATAGAAACAATACCTTTTACTGTTACAGAAAGAAAGGAAAAGAAAGAAAATGACAACTAAGTGTTCACTATCTCTTTACCTGTTAAAGAATATAAGGATAGACAGACAGATAGATACACAGATGGAAATAAAAGAAAGAAAGAAAGAAAACAACAAAATAAAGTGTTTACAATCTCTTTAACTCGTAACGAAAGAAGGTTAGAGAGATAGACAGATAGATACAGTGCATATACATAGGAAATAAAAGAAAGAAAACAAACAAAAAATGAAGAAAACTACAAAATAAACAGTCTTTACAATCTCTTTACCTGTTACAGAAAGAAGGAAAGAAAGAAAGAAAAAGAAAGGAAATGACAACTAAGTGTTCACAATCCCTTATACTTATTAAAGAAAGAAAGATAGATAGATAGATAGAAAAATAGATAGATAGATAGATAGAAGGGAAAGAAAGAACAATCACAAATTTTAAATTGCACTCCATCCTGAAACAAAGTGCTGACACTGAAGACTCCTTTCAATAAACGTTAAACAAATGGTAATTAATCAACACTTTCTGACCAATCAGCACGGAGAATTCGACAGCATCATGTTATACCCATGTGTTAGATTCATTTATTTCTAATGAGACACCATTAAACCTGTTAATTCGCTATATCTCGTTTATTCATAACAGCTTGTATGGTGAACGTCCCACATAAACAGACATGTTTATTTAACATTTATGGAAGGAGTCTCCAGTGTCAGAGCTTTATAGCAGTAAGTTTTCCTCTACATGAAAGTCTTCAGGACAGACGTTTATAAAACATGTCTAGCTTGTGTGTATTTTGTATTTCTTATTACCTTTTAAAAGATAGAGAAAAGAGATGCTGGTGAACGAACGACTGTTTATAGCTGCTATAACGTTCCACAACACGTCAATGTAAATATAAATATTTCCTCGCACCTCCGGGGTCGAGGGTTCGAATCCCGGCGTTTGCATGTTCTCGCCGTGTTTCGGGGGTTTCCTCCGGGTATTCCGGTTTCCTCCACCGGTCCAAAGACAAGCGTTGTAGGATGATTGGCGTTTCCAAATTGTGAGATGAAACACTTTGGGACATGCTGTTAATCAACATCATTGATTATTCTCCTATAACGGCACGCTCCCAAGTGTTTCATTCCTTACTGTATTATTCAGATTCAGCACAACCTCAGCACATGAGATAAACACTCCTACAGACAAGTCCATAAAATTATTATTGTTGCTCATTAAATCGTACTGGCTTGTGTGCAGGAAACGATTTCCGAATTGATTTTCAGTATGAAATTGCGTTGTCCTGCGAAACAGTCTGTTGGAGTTTGTTCGTAACTAACACAAATAAACCGTCCTAGTTCGGTTTTGTGGAGCCGATTAATCCGATTCCATCAGTCCAGACGTTTCTGTAAGATCATGTCATTTATTTATTTCCTCCCTCAGGTCTGATGCTGTTGATATTTGTGAATGTTGCACAACATTAAATGCAACTAAAAATAAATAGAAAGTAATTGCTGGCAAATTGCAAGGTGCTGTTATTCTAGAATAGCATTGTGTTTTATTCAATGAAATCAATTTCTGTTAAGTCATAATGCGCTGCTTGAGTTGTTCGATGTTGTGTCATTTGTTTTTTATTTATTTATTTATTTTTATAGTTGTTATTAGGCTGCTAGTTTTTCTCATCACTGGCCTCCGTTTCTAAATTTAAAAACAGTAAGAGTTATCGAGGAGCTGGTGTATTTGCTGTTCGTACATTTCTGAATCACTTCATGAGTTTCTATTAGTCTACTTGCTTGACACACGCTTTAAACGGAGAACTGGTACAGTTCAGCATGTTTGAGAGGAAAACAATCCATTAGTACCCAGAGAGAGCCAGCTGCTTTATGTTAGCGCAGCAGCTAAATCAGGTCTCTGAGAGTGTTTTGCTAATTGACATGCCCAGTGTTTGACAGTGCAGAACTGATATCTCTGTAAGGTAACTTTCATTAATAAGTAAGTCTGGAGAAGAAGTAGAATTTAAAAAAAAAAAAACCCCAGACGCCAAAAGGTGTGAGGTACTTTAAAACCTTGGTAGCCATTTTAATTACTCCGAGGAGCACTTCTTGCCATGAACGCTTCCTCATTTCCTGTTTGCCTCCAGCTCCCAATTATAGCATGCACCTGTGTCTAGTTTCGTTGTAATTAGTCTCATTGAGTCACGTGACCCAAATGCTAACAGAAACGGCAAGTCATGACTAGAACATCTTAAACGACGGCTAGAAATCGTTTTACTTAGCTTTCTTACTAGCTGTTATTTTCATACATCAGTTAGTTTTAAGGCTGAGACAAGACAACAAATTGCTAATATATCATGTTATCAAAAGGGAAAGAGGTTTCTATAATATATAACTAGAGGAGGTAGTCGGTTAGTGTTAATTAGCTGATTAGCAAGCAGTTTAAGCTAGTTATCAGTCACAACTAAACCAAAAGACACTGGTCAAGTGGTCAGATAATGATTTCTAAGCCTTATACCACAAATTATGACGTCTTTTTTTTTTTTTTCTTTTTCAGGTATGCGTACAGTATATTCTCTCCCAATGTCATGGCCTGTTTTTACATGTTTCTAATAAGGACTCTTCTTTCACACTGTAGCATTAGCAATAGGTCTGTCTTTATTTTACATGCTGATTTTTATTTTAAGGTCTTCATTTTAATGATAATCAGATCAGTTATTTCTTCGGTTTTACTTTCTTACATGAAAATGATTATGAAACTATCTCCTGATTCTTTTCCAGCAAAAAAAAACAAAACATAAACAAAACAATGTGACCAGCGATTATGAACACTAGCAACTTCATTTAATAATCATGTTATTTTGGTACCTACGGTATATTTCATGTAACTGTTAAATCGAGGATGTCATTAGCAAATTTCTACACTGTTCCAGCTATTAGCTACTGTTCTACCATCTACACTGTTAGCTAGCTAACTAGATAGCTAGCTAGGTTTTATATAAATGTAACTTTAGCAACAGTGTGTTAGCGAAACAAACAGTATGTCTTTCAAGAAATTAGTAACAATCCGTTCACGTGATGTTTACCTACTGTATGAAGGCATGTTTGTGCTAGCTAGCAAGCTATGAGCTGACAATGTCAGTTAGCTAGGCTAAGTTACCGAATGCTTTGAAATCATGAATGCTTCAGATAACATTATAGCAAGCAAAAAACACCAAGATATCTAGAAGATTAAAGGTCTGAATCAATATTTACTCACTTGTTTAGACTTTTGAAATACTGTGAATAAGTCAAAGGATGTAAAAGAAAAACGAACATGTACACGCTTTGAGGGATAGCGCTAAAGTCACAGCGCTAAAAAAAGTTGAAAATCACAGAAGTTTGTTTTGTATCTTTAGTATTGCATGTAGTTGTCTAGGGTTTTTTGTGCGCACAATTTATCGCAATGAATAGTTGATTTACGTTTCCATTAATTAGCGTACCACTTGTTGACATAAACCTAAAGTGCATACACCCTGTGTGTCCAGCTCTTTTGCCTTTTAATTTATTTTCCCAAATGATTCCTCCACTCATGCAGTTTTTAGTTGTGAAATGAAATATAATAGAAAACTGTGACTAAAGAAATATAGAGCTTCATATATTAGACTTTAGAGTGTAAGGCTAGCTTTTTACATTCGTTCTCATTGAAACATATTTGATCAGAATGCTCTGGGAATTGACCATGTTCAAGGTTTTAGCTGTGTGGTTGGAACATGTGGAGGAAATGACAAGTTTAGTGTAGAAATTATGAACTTTAATGGGATGTGAATTATTTTTCCCTGTAGGTTCTGACCTTACCGCTCCAAAGGGTTTCTTTTCATAATGCTCTCATACCAGTGCGGGGTGAAAGTCATTTCCACTCAGCTTCTCACAAAATGGATGAGTTTCATTTATTACATTAGAGCACAGCTCTTGGGTCTCGCCAGAAACTGACAAGTTGTCCACCAGCCGAAGGCAGCCTCTGACTCGGAAACGTGCAAGAGAATGATCAGGAACTCGCTCAAGACTTCCAGACATAAACTGTCTCTAGTGGAAGGGACTAGACAACGTGGTGTGTGCTGTTTTAGGAAAATAAACAATGATATAGCATGAAACATTAATGTTGCTTCAGCAAAGTTGCATTTTTTTCCCCCCTATAACAATAAAACCAAAGGTGTTTTACATCATGATCCTTTTACATCACAGGAATTTACCAACAATTTATTTATTTATTTTTTAAAGAATGGCGCATTGTACTTTTTATCCATTGATAGTTATGTTTAATGTTGTGGAACACCACCAAAAAAAATGTAGTTCCTTTCAATCATGTATGTCATAGCAACTATAAACCAGCTTCTTTTTTTCTTTTAAACCTGTCACGTTATCGAGAAACCAGGAAGTGTAAAGCCTTCTGCACTGACACTGGAGACTCCTTCCAAATAAACCTCTCCTTATTAGTTAATTATACAACAGTTAGTCCTGGTCTGCAAATTTGATTGGACGAGCAAAGTTCCAAGAGTGCTTACACCAATCAGCCATAACATTAAACCCACTGACAGGTGACGTGAATAACGTTGATGATCTCATTACAATACCACCTGTCAAGGGGTGGGATACATCCATCCATCCATCCATCTTCTATACCGCTTTATCCTTTTCAGGGTCACGGGGAAACCTGAAGCCTATCCCAGGGAGCATCGGGCACAAGGTGGGGTACACCCTGGACAGGGTGCCAATCCATTGCAGGGCACACAATCACACACACATTCACACACTCACTCATACACTACGGACACTTTGGACATGCCAATCAGTCTACCATGCATGTCTTTGGACTGGAGGAGGAAACCGGAGTACCCGGAGGAAACCCCCACAGCACAGGGAGAACATGCAAACTCCGCACACACAGGGCCACGGTGGAAATCGAACCCCCAACCTTGGAGGGGTGGGATATAGTAGGTAGCAAATGAACAGTCAGTTCTTGAAGTTGATGTGCTTGAAGAGCAGGAAAAATGAGCAAGCGACTTTGACAAGGGCCAAATTGCGATGGCTAGACGATTGGGTCAGAGCATCTCCAAAATGGCTGGTCTTGTGGGGGGTTCCCGGTATGCAGTGGTTAGTACTTACCACTTACCTGGGGTAGAGATGGCACCAGGATGCACTCTGAGAAGAAGGCAAGCCGGCAGATGCAGTGTGAGGGTCTGGGCAATGTTCTGCTGGGAAACCTTGGGTCCTGGCATTCATGTGGATGTTACTTTGACACGTACCACCTACTGTACCTAAACATTGTTGCAGACCAAGTAAACCCCTTCATGGCAATGATATTCCCTAATAACAGTGGCCTCTTTCAGCCGGATAATGTGTCATGCCACACTGCAAAAATTGTTCAGGAATGGTTTGCATGAAAAATGAAACATGAAAAAAAGTTCAAGGTGCTGACTGGGCCTCCACATTCCCCAGATCGCAATCCGATTGAGCGTCTGTGGGACGTGCCGGACAAACAAGTCCGATCCATAGAGGCCCCACCTCGCAACTTACAGGATCTCTAAGTCTAAACTGTAGCCTCCTCCGTTATGGCTGCCTAATCTTTAGCAGTGTTTCACACAGGAAATGAATCAGATGCATGCTCGTGAAACCTTCTGACACGAGCCCGAGCTCTGGAACCGTTCCCAGGAAGCCAGCACGAGGTAAAACTGCGTTCGAAAGGTTACATTGGAAAACACTGATCTGTGGATTAATGAAGTGGAGGATATTAACCGCAGGGTGATAATTAGGTATTTCCAGTTTTCAGGTAATCAAACGGGGGATAATGTTCGATGTCAGCCATGCCTTGCTCTCTTATTAGCTTGGCTCTACTCCATTCATCTTTTTATTCAACACCTGCATATTGAGTAAAATGTTATTGCTAAATCTGCTGCATCTTTTAATTTCCTCTCTTTTGTGCTCAGAGATGGAGACGACCTGTTATACTGTCACATCCCACAATGCCGTGCAAGATGAGTGATATGATATGAGTAAGTGATTTCTGGCTTCTTTGAATATACTGTACGTTGTTTTATTAAAAACGACTTTATGTTTGACTTTCACCATCCCATCCATTTTCCGTACCGCTTATTCTATACAGCGGGAGCCTGGAGCTTGTCCCAGGGAACTCGGGGCACAAGATGGAGGACAAACTGGACGGGCACAATCACACACACATAGTCACACACCCATTCGCACACTACGGACAATATTGGAAATGCCAATCAGCCTACAACGCATGACTTTGAACTAGGGGAGGAAACCGAAGTACCCGGAGGAAACCCCCGAAAGCAGGATTTGATTCCCCAACCCCGAAGGTCCGAGGCAAACGTGCTAAAATAACGAATGACTGTGTGGCCCAGACTTAAGTTACCACTAAGCTGATTATTTTCCAATATCAGTACATCCTGAAATGTTTTATTCCATGCATAGTATAACAATTCACCACTAATTTTTACAGTGAAAATCTAGCTTCATTTCCTGTTGTGGAACTTCCACAAAACAGGTTGGTTCCTGTTATCCTGTTAACCATTCCTATTTTTCTTTCTCATCTTACAGAGAACCTGCAAAGCCCTTTCCCGTGTCGGAAAATTTTAAGCTAAAGCTTTACCTCTGACTTTTATTACTGGAGACTCCTTCCCAAAAAATGGTGAATAAATATTTCCTCACAGAAAACTTCACCATATCAACAATTACACAAGAGCTTCCGCAGAGTTAGGCAAAGAAAAACAAAGGTTGTCCACTTTAGAAAACAGTGAGTCATTTGGGAGTCTAAAGAGTCGACTCATGTTGAACTGACTCACTGAAATGAGCCGGAATTTCCATCGTGTGGAAAGTGTAGAAAGAAGAACAGAAACGAGAGCAGAAGATATGTGGGCAGGGTAAATGGTGCACTTATATAGCGCTTTTATCCAAAGCGCTTTACACTGTGTCTCATTCACCCATTCACACACACAC
>JANDJT010000167.1:15664862-15685158 GCA_024331685.1 Stegophilus panzeri
ACAGAGAGAGAGAGAGAGAGACAGACAGAGAGAGAGAGAGACAGACAGAGAGAGAGAGAGACAGACAGAGAGAGAGAGAGAGACAGACAGATAGAGAGAACGAGAGAGATAGAGAGACAGGGAGAGAGAGAGTGAGCGAGAGAGAATATTATGGATGACATTATGAAGTAACCCCGCCCCCTTGTCACATGACCTTGGCAGAAGCAGGAAATGAACTGTGGGCTACTCGTCATTTTGCTCAGGTTAAAAGCGAGATTATTAAAACATCTCAAACTATTTCACATATTGCTTTTAAAAATTTTAATCACCTATTTAATATTCGCATTCATTTGCATATTAATGAGCCTCTGATGTTCTACTCCTAGACACAGAGTGAACCTTAGCAGCAGCTTTCACACTATTACCATACATTCATATTACATAAACCACAGAAGACTAAGAAAATCACATCACAATGAGGCGACATCATAACTTTATAATAAACTTTAATATTTCATTTATTCATTTCATTTTACTTTAGAATTGAATTAAAACACAATAAAAAATAAAATACTGAATGTGACTAAAAAGAGAGTTTGGTGAGAGAACGGCTCTGTAGCTGCTAGGATGCTAAGTGATAACAGGAACTTGCAGTTATAGGAAAATAATCATCTTCAGTGTGCTAACAGTACAGTTTGTCCGCTCCGTATCAGGACGCATCACCCCATCCTGTCATGGATTATTTTCCTACAGAAGTGGATGTAAAAAGTCTACACACCCCTGTTAAAAGGGCAGGTTTTTGTCATGTAAAAAAAATGAAACCAAGATAAATCATGTCAGAACCTTTTCTACATTTATTTTAGCCTGTTAATTAAAGTGAAAAACAATAAGAATCATTTTAGTGGGAAAAATACAATTTTTTAAATGTACAATAAGCTGGTTGCATAAGTGTGCACACCCCTAAACGAATACTTAGTTGAAGCAGCTTTAGATTCGATCACAGCATTCATTCTTTTTAGGTAAGGGTCGATCAGTTCGGCTCGTCTTGACTTAGCAATATTTTACCATTCGTCCTTGCGAAAGCGTTCTGACCCGGTCAGTTTAGTTTGGAATCTCCTGTACACAGCCGTCTTCAGGTCGACCAATAGATTCTTGACTGGATTTAGGTCTGGACTCTGGCTGGGCGGTTCCAAAACCTTGAACTTGATTCCTTTGTTGATCTGGAGGTTTGCTTCGGTTCGTTGTCATGCTGAAAGGTGAAATTCCTCATCATCTTAAGTGTTTTAGAAGAAGCTTTAAAGTTTTGTGCCAAAATCGACTGGTGTTTGGAGCTATTCATTGTTCCCACCATTCTGATTAAAGCCCCAGTTCCAGTTGAAGAAAAACAGCCCTGAAGTATGATGCTGCCACCATACACCGTACCGTGCTTCACCGTAGATATGGTGGTGATTATTCCACGTGGTTTTGGGAGATCGGATGTATTTGTTAATTTATTTTTTGATTAAAAAGGCTTCCGTTTTTGCCACCCTACCCCATCGCGCAGAGATATGAAGAATTCGGGATACTGTTGTGACATCTAGGGAGCAGCTAGTACTTTTGCCAGAAATTGCTGCAATTCTTTCAATGTCGTTGTAGGCCTCTTGGCAGCCTTCGGGACCAGTTTTCTCCTGATCTTCTCATCAATTTTAGAAGGACGTGCTGTTCTTAGTAGTGTCGCTGTCGTGCTGTATTTTCTCCACTTGTTGATTATTGTCTCTACAGTGTTCCATGGTATATTCAATGCCCTGGAAATGTTTTTGTAACCCTCTCCTGATTGATATTTTTCAACAGTGAGATCCCATCCCTGCTTTGTAAGCTCTTTGTGTTCCATGGTTTTTCTAGTTGGATGTTACCAAGAAGATGTCCGGAAAATCCTATAGGAACAGCTGGACTTTATTTGGGGGTTAATCAGTCACTTTAATTGATGGCAGGTGTACAGTAATTAGTATTTAACATGAGTTTGAATGTGAGTGGTTGATTCTGAACACTGCCACATTCTCAATTATAAAAGGGTGTGCACACAACCAGGTTATTGTACATTTTTAATTTTCCCATTGTCCTTCCCTAAAACGATTCTTATTATTTAATTAACACGCTAAAATTTCACAATAAAGGTAGAAAAGGTTCTGACATGATTTATTCTTCACAAAAACTTGCCATTTTAACAGGGGTACGTAGACTTTTTATATCCACTGTACGTGTTTCATCCCTTTATTTGACGTTTTTGAAATTTGGAAGACGTGTGCAGGAGCTTGTTTTCATGCAGCTGAAGCTGAAATAATCACTCGTTTCATCACGGATCAGACGCATATATGTTATTACGAATCCGTCATTCCGTGAACTCGGACCTGTGCTTGTGTCTACACAACTTGGATCGAGTAAGGTCATTACGTGTGCTGAGGAGCAAAAGCTCTGAGGGAGAGGGAGATGACGAGATAGAAAGGGACATGGAGACATAGAGAGAAACCTTGAGACATAGAAAGGGTCATGAAGACATAGAGCAGGATATGGAGATGTAGCGAAGGACATGGGTACATATATAGAGAGCAGGACATGGAGACAAAAAGTGGGACACTGAGACATAGAGAGACATGGAGATGTAGAGAGGGACATTGGGACATATAGAGAAAGACATGAAGACAGTGAGGGAGATGGAGATGTACAAAGGGACACTGAGACAAAGACGGGGACATGGGGACATACAGAAGGACATGGGAACACTGACACAAAGGCTTTGTAGACTGAGAGACAGCTAAGGAAATAGAGAGAGACATATAGGGACAATACATAGAGTGAGACAGGAAGAGAAAGAGGGAAAACTGGAGGGCAGGGGGAGGATGGAGAGCAAGGTTTAATCTCGCCTAATAGCTGAACAGCTCCTGCATAAATAAGCGTCTTCCTGCACATGATTAGATGTAACTCTCACTGTGTGTGTGTTTGTGTGTTTGTGTGTGTGTGTGTGTGTGTGTGTGTGTGTGTGGCAGGGGTGGGGGGGTGGTTTGGGGGTGGAGTGTGTGTAAGACCTGGGTGATAGCTTGTGGCTCGTATGCAGATTACATCAACGAGCGACTCGAGGTTAATAAGTACAGCTCATTGGTTCGATATCTGGAGAGCTGATGATCTGAAGAGTGCTGATGATGCAGAAGCTTCTGTCCCACTTCCAAACAGCCAATCAGAACGCAGTCGATTAACCATGGCGATGCCACATAAAACTTAACACGCATGTTTGCAAACGGACATGAAAGAAAGATCAGATATGATTATTAATGAAGCATGAGACCCAAAAAAAGACGTATAGATACAGAGAGAGATGGAGAGTCATGAAGAGAGAAAGACAGGCAGACAGACAGACAGATACACAGAGACATGCAAAAACAACCCCTTGGTTTAAAACTTCTGGCACCTTGGTTCCAGCTGTTAAATATGAGAGAATGTTAAGATAACAGGAACTATAACCAGATCAAATAAAAGGGAAAAATCTTTAATTAAATAAAAATGTAATCATTAGCAAATTGCCGTGGTATAAGAGGAATAAAACACTTCAGGATCTTAACGCGAACTCTTTTTTTTTTTATGTCAGGCAACATCACACCACTCCATTGTTTCCATTATAACTCCATTACTAGTCTCCATTATTTTCCCTTATAACAGTGTGGTAGAATGCTCAAATCTGATTGGTCAGAATGTGTGCTATATTTATTTTCTTAATAAAGAACTCGGACAGTACTTCCGGTTGTAACATGAACGCTGGGTTAATATTAAACATTGCAGTGACGACAGTGAAGAGACGTTCAATAACATATATACGAGGTCCTGTGTAAAGGTCCCTTCATATGTTTATAGAACAATGTGAGAACGCCAGAAGGACGTGTTTTGTCCCTACAAACTGAAGTCCTTACAATGTTTGTCAGCTGATCTTCATTTTGAGAATTGAGCTGTTGTTTGGACAGGTTTAGAGAATCCTGTGCTGGGGAATTGGTAACTGTTTAGAACGAAGCTAACGTTGCTCACAAGTAAGGGAACCATTTTCTTTATTTATAAATGTAATTTTTTAAAGCTTTTTTAGCCGGAAAGACGGCACACGGACGAAGCAAATCCGTCACAGCATCTAAACGCTTGGCAAATTTTAAGCACATTTTGAAATGTTAGAAGGGGAATCTTTTTTATTTATTTATTTAAGATTCACTCCATAGTGTATGTAATCGATCAGACGAGACGCTAGATGTCTGACGTGCGCTCTTTTTGTTTTGTTCTGGACACTTGAGGCTGTTGTTGGTTGTTAACCAGGAAGCTTAACATTGTGCAAAACCAGATGTGTAAACACACAGTTCCTTCCAAAGAAATCATTTGGCTCAGTAACACTATTCCTACATAAACTTTCATGGAAAAACGTAGAAAAAGTCCATCCATCTATCCATCCATCCATCCATACCGGGAGCCTGGAGCTCCAGGGACGAGGCAAGGGATTCCCTGGATGGGTTGCCAATCCATCACACACACATTCACACACTTGGAAATGCCAATCAACCTACAACGCATGTCTTTGGACTGAGTGAGGAAACCAGAGTACCCAGAGGAAACCCCCGCAGCACAGGCAGAACATGCAAACTCCATGCACACAGTGTAGAGGCGGGATTCGAACCCACAACCTTGTAGGTGTGAAACAAATATACTAACCACTACACCTTTCCAGCCTCGATTCATCCTTACTATCTAAACTACACTATGTGCTTCGTAAGAATGTAACTCCAGCTTCAAGATCTCTGCTACTGTAGTTTTAGCTCTGTAACATGTTTCCATCCATTTTATTCTAGATAGTTTGGTGTCAAACACTGGTTTCTACATTAAGCTACATTAGTTGGAAGTGCTAGTGCAAAGCTTGTGAAGCAAATATTGAACAGCAAACATTATATTCGGTAATGGGAACATTATGTCAAAGTTCACTGAACTTTAATCAGTCTGCTAGGTATAATGGCTAAGAATAACTGGTGCATCCTGTACTACACTACCCACAATTCTCAGTGGAGCAAAACTAATAACACTGAATAAAATACTGTGTATTGAGATTACTCAACATAGAGGTAGCAGTAGCATAACTAAAGGTCATATCTCTTGTTGGCTGCTACAGTATGTTCTGGAACAGATGGACCACATCCAGCTGATCTTTGCCTTTTGTTTTTATCCCAGAGAAACCGCACAACATGGCAGCCGAGAGCAAAAATTCAAACGCGCCGTTGCTTACTTAATACTCCGTGACTCCATTAACATGGCGAGAAAATGACGAGACTATGGTACTTAACACAAATATTATAAAGGCTGTACAGATCAGCCCGGTATGCCATGAACGTGATCCAGAGGCAAAATACGTCTTTTATCGCTGGGTATAAATAAAAAAAATCTGTCATGTGGCCATTATTGAAACGCCTCATGTTTTCATCTACTGAAAAATGTTACATTTTATCCATTTCTAGCTACATTTAATGTTGTTGAACATCTGCAACCGAATTAGTTCCTGTTATCAGTTACATTACAGCAGCTATAAGCACTCATTCCCTCACTATGTCTCGAAGAAATAATATAGCTTGCCACCAAGCAAGCGCAAAACATAACATCGTCCATGTCGAAAAAAAAACAAACAAACAAAAAAAACGTTTTACGGCTTTACCCATGAACGTTACAAAGTGCTGGAAGTGGAGACTCCTTTCCTTTCCTCAATGTAGCATAAAAGTCTCCGAGCAGAAAACTGATCAACCGTATCATCGTTTTTCTTCGTTAACTAGCAACGACGATTTGCAATTTGTCAACGATTACAATTAAAAAAAAAAAAAAGGAAAAAATTAAATAACACGTCTTACATTTTTGTCCGTTTATTGTTACATTTAATAGTTGCGGATTGTCCGCAAAACAACTTAGCTCCTTTGATCACTTTCTAAAGTTGATAAGACAAAAAGTAAAATGCAGCCTGTTACAGAGAGACGGTGGAAAACGTAGAGGAACAGCTCTACCTCTAGCACTGGCACTGGAGACTCCTTTCTAAAATGCGAAAGAAACATCTCAGAACAGAAAAAATGTCCACGTTCTTCTTTGTTTAAACATTTCAGAACAGAAAACTTCACCGAATCAACGATTCCATGTTCTTCTTTGTTAAATAACAACAACAATTTTAGATGTTTAGACGATCTGGAGCATCCGCCATACAAGTCGCTGTGTTATCTGTTACTATGGAATATATGATAATATATTAAAATGAGTGGATTAATGTAAATCTTGCAGCTGGAACTACTGTCAGAGCTTCTGTTATAGAAAACGAATCCACACCTTTCGACCAATCAGATTCAAGAATTCAACGGCGCAACAATATATGACAATGTATTTGAATAAGCATGGATTATATAGCGTTTTTCCTCTACGACGCGAGTTCCACAGAGGATTCAGTTCATATCGGACACGCTTTCGCATAATTTGCTCCTTTCCTTCGTTAATGCATTCGTTATTATTCTTTCCTCCTTAATTCAGAGCACTCTATAGTATGTTCAGTACGATCGACAATGACGAAGAGGCTTCAGCTTTCAAGGACGTCTTTTTTTTTCCCCCCCTCAAAGCGATGATTCATTTCACGCCATTGTACATTTGAATACATTTACAGTAAATAAATATCATTTCCATCACGGAAGTGGTTTCACTTGAGCTTCTTCCTCACACACTGCCTTTTTATTTTCGATCTCGAATGACGTATTGAAACGACGTTGAAATTTTTTGAAATATCGCAAAGCTGCTGAGCAATGTCTTTATATGTTTCTCGTACTCGTCAGTTCCTGTCAGGACCAAGACGAAACATATAGGACGTTAAAACCGTCCTTCAGACGTCCGTCTGAAATTTCCGTTTAGCGGAGGATCTGAGAGCGGATCTGAACGTCCTCTACGGCGTAGATTTGGAGAAAGAGACGCTGGTTCTGGATCAGTGTATCGTGCACACTTTTATCTCCTTCAGACTTTAATAACAGACTGTCAGTTTTTTTCTTTTCTTTCTTCCTTTCCTTCTTTCTTTCTTTCTTTTTCCGAAAAAGGTCTGAAATGACATATTGACAACATTACAGCTCATTAAGCATCACTGATTTTTCTAAAAGACAATGATGGTTGAAAGCACCATTTATTTTATTTTTCCTGTTATGTGCAGAATTCCATAATTGTGGTCCCTCCCCCTCTCCCCCCAACACTATTTTTGCTTTCCTCACGAGCTCGGATCGATGTCCCGGTGCTCCTCATCTTTTTCTTGTACCTCACCAGGCGTGGAAGACAAATAATCTGAAGATTATTTCCAAACCTGTGCACTTTGCGCAGATCCCTTAGCAACTGTTATGAGCTCAGGCTCCACTGATGCGACAGCTTCCACGAATTGGATGCTCACAAACAGATCGCTGGAGAGATTAGGATCATTTCCATTCCATACCTGGGTCTGATTCAAGAGATTTGAAGACCACGACGTGGTCACATGTCCTCTAGATACCTAAAGCAGGTTTTTAGAGAGGATGAATCTTATGCCTTCCAGTTTTATTTCCCAATTTTGTGTTAGCAAGGCTGAGAAATTCACTCGGGAGAAGAAATGCCGTCCTGTGCATATTAACATTAGTGTAAATTCCGAGTGAACAGACTGACAACTGGTTCTAACGAGACCGCTTTAGATACCATCTTACTCTCAATTTCTTTCTTTTCTTTTTTTTTTTTTTTTAAACCAAGATTTGTGTCAAGAATTCTCCTAGCACTGGGCTTGAAACCTCGGTCTGTTTTTATTAAGACGCCGATGAGATATCAAGGCACGGGTTTTACGTCGATCTCATCAGCTTTCGGTGTGAAAAGTCGAGAATAGCTCACTGAGGTTTCAGCATGCTATAAATGAAGTGTGTAGCCAAGTGTTTAAAATTTCCCCATCTGCCACTGGCGCTGTTCTCCAAAACAATTTACGGTGACTTTCATAAATATTCACCCCCTTGAACTTGCTACAATCTGGAGTTGAAATGAATTTAACTGGGATGACATGTCACGAATCTACAAAAAAAAACCCAAAAAACACAACCATCACCAGTAAAAACCCTGCTGAAAAAAACCCAATAGAAACCATTACAGATTTTCTATTGGTTTCCACTACAAATACTATTAAAACTATTAACAAATGTAGTGTGTTTTGGGCCATAACCCTAACGCTATTATGATTTAATAGTTTGTATTGGTTTACACTAGACGTAAACATGCCACCAATAGAACCCAACACATTAAAGGACCATTACAGTTTCCAGTAAAAACCAATACAATTCCCATTATAAGCATTAAACTTCACGGTTCATTTCTTTTCACATTCTTTTACACGATTAATTTATTTTCACGTGCCTCTTTTCACGTGATTCATTTACTTTCATTTGATTAATGTGTTTACACATTAAAATTTATTAACACACAGTTCATTTATTTTGTTGTGTGATTCTTTACACATTTATTCATTCATTTATTTGTACACGATTCGCTTATTTTCACACGATTTCTTTCTTTTCCTGTGATGTTTTATACATGACTCGCTCATTTTCACTCGATTCCCTTATTTCCACATGATTCATTTATTTATGGGCTTTTTATTTTTACATTTATTTATTTCTTTTTAGATATGATCCTTTTTTTTTTTACCCGATTCGTCTATTTTCACATGCGGTTTCTACAACAGGATTCGTTTACTTTCAAACGAATCACTTATTTTCATGTGATTCCTTTTTGTACATGATTCATTTATTTACACATGCTTTGTTTATGGTCATGTGATTGTATTTTTTTTTTACACATCGTTTCTTTATTTTCATGGATCAGTTGGTGTGTGTGTGGGTGTGTGTGGGTGGGTGGTGGGTGTTGAGGGAGTGGTGGGGGGGCAAACTAATCCAATAGCTGACCCCTGCTGTATAGCTAAAACAGCTCCCGATGCTCAAATAAGATGGATGCTAGTTATGTCATACTTTAGCCAGTGAATAAATTAATGCTGCAGGGAAGTACAGAACTCTCTGCTCGTTTCTGATTTGTGTGTTCATGACCTTGATGTAGGCGTGTGTACTTGACACGTAGCTGTGTGCATGTTGAGTGGGTGGATGCAGAGATCGCAGTAGTTCTACACTTGCTGGCTTTTTAAACCATCATGCATGCATGTGTGTGTGGGTGTGTGTGTGTGTGTGTGTGGGTGTGTGTGTGTGTGTTTAAATGGCTCCTGTTAGTGAGGCTGGGGGTGACAGAACTGGCATTCTCTATAATGTGAAGAGTCTAACAGCCACCGGCGACAAGCTCCTGCACACAGCTGGTCCTGTCAAAACTACTTTATCCTTCACATGTCCCGCTCAATATATGATGAGCCGGTGTGTGTGTGTGTGTGTGTGTGCGTGTGTGTGTGTGGGTCGAGGTCGAGAGGAAAGTACACATGCATGTTTTATGAAGTGAGTTCAAGACAAGAATGAAAGGGAGGAAAATCATATTTAAGTTTTGTTATTGTAAGATTATCTGGAATTGCTCACGGAGTATTAACCGAGTTAATCATAAAGGAACCCTTTACGGCATCGTTTAATTTATTAAATAATAATTTATTAATTTTTTTTTAACAAAGTTGCTATTTTACATATTCACATTCATCTTACTACTTTAGTCATTTCAGACATTTTGCAATTGCACTTTATTTCTATTTTTATATTATTGTGTTATTTTTGACTATATGATATTTTCCACCGTTGCACAAATTTACCATCTACCCCCTAATTATTTTTATTTTATTTTCAAAATTTTAAACATATTTTTATGGCTTGAACTAATTCAAGTCATAAAAATCCATAAAAACATTTTTTGAAATGCAAATGTAATAATTCATGCAGTAGAGGGTTATAGCTAATAAGTGAGAAACATTTTCCCAAATTCAAACTTTTCGCAATTCAAACAGATTTTATAAAAGATTTTGCGATGTTTTTTGTGTGTGACGGCAATGACATGGGCTTGTTTTTTCCTTGACGAAATGCCAAAAACCTAAAAACAAATCTGTTGTATGTATGCGTCGATGCAGTAGATACATCCTTTTATAAAATGTATAAAAAAATATGCAAATGAGGTAGCTCATACATAAACATGTTCTCATTTGCATATCACGTTTTTAAAAATGTATTTTTCCACAAATCTACAGGGTTTTTTTTTTTTTTTTTTGTGATAACCTTTGTCGTCGGTGTTTCACGTAGTTGATCAAAATATTATGTCATGAATTATTCAAAACTACTCTGTGTACTCTGTAATTTTGTGTGAAATTTTATGGGGAGTTCGGTAGAAGTCTTGATGAGTATGAATGAGAGACACTCAAGAATGCTTCTCACAATTCACTAGGTAAAATAAGCTCTGCCCTCTGCACCCAGAGTCCAGGAAGGTTCGGGTTGGGGGATCTTTGGTAGTGTCTCGGACCTGTGTGCACGGATGGCCAGGCTTTAGGAGTAGAACATAGAACATTGCAGGGCTCTCCGAGTTATGGCAGACTCCCCTGTCAATCAAACCCCAGAATCAAATCGCAGAGCCGAACCCCTACCGCATTTCTGCCCAAACTATTACATCATCTAAGAAAATGTGGGAACACCTTCTAGAATACGGATCCATCATTAATGATTCTTAGTAGTTCTCTGGGAGGCATGAAAGAAATAGTAGTTATTAATTAGCTAATAGCTAATAGCTAACTACCGCATTCATCTGTGCGCTATTACTTACTAATTCGTTAATCAGAGTTTCTAGTTAGTTCATAGTAGTTACTAGGAAGTTAATATTGTGTTATTCATTTCTTCCTGTGTAGTTAATCACTAACGACAGATCCGTATTCTAAAGCGTTACCGAAAATGTTTATACATAGATTCTGTCTGATTATGTTTTAAAAATCAAACTTTCAGTCAATAAAGGATTCAATATGGAGAAAAGCGTGATGTACTGGCTAGTAGTTTGGCTCGCACCTCCAGGGTTGGAGAGTTTGCATATTCTCCCCGTGCTTCAGGGGTTTTCTCCGGGTACGCCGGTTTCCTCCCCCAGTCCAAACGCATGCGTTGTAGGTTGATTGGCATGTCCAATTTTTCTGTAGTGTTTGAATGTGTGTGTGTGTGTGTGTGTGTGTGTGTGTGTGTGTGATTGTGCCCTGTGAATGGTTGGAACCCCGTCCAGGGGGTCCCCCACTTTGTGCCCCATGCTCCCTGGGATAGACTCCAGGTTCCCCGTGACCCTGTGTAGGATAAGCGGTATGGAAAATGGACAGATGGATATGGAGTAAAATATGAAAAGATCTGAAAGATTTACAAGTCTTAGGATAAAAGTATATGAATGAAATAACAATAATAAATATATGCAAGTTGGTTTGACTGCAATGCTGATTCTTTTAAAATAGTCCTTCTCTGTGTGATTATCATTCACATATTAATGATAGGCCTACCCCAGATTCTGAACAAAGTTGGTCAATATACTGTATACATAGATCCGAGACTACTAACTCATATTATATTTTATCTTATCATAGCAGATAGCATAGCAGATTCAGTGTATTGTTAAATGTCAAATCATTGCTTTAAGGCAATTGAAATCTTTTGGTATCATGTGGAAGCCTGTGGTTTACATCCCTAGGAAGCGCAGCCAAAAATTACAGAAGCACCAAACTGCGAGCTCTGATATCTTTATCAGTGTATATTTTTGAAAATGTTCATACTGGTGCGTCAATAACAATTATCGCAATTTTAGAATACATTATCATGCAATATATTACACTTTCATTATCTGTTTTTGGTTATTTTATTTTGTCTGTTCCTGCTTATGTTTTGATTTATTTTATTTTTTTTAATTCGCTCTCCGGCTATTTTTCTATGACAGAAATGGGGAAAGCGCACCACTAAGTAATACAGTAACGCTCAGTGACAGTGACTGCTGTAAACTAATAACAAACAACGACACTATTCAAAAACTCTTACACGTTCCCCACAGATTCAGAGCATCAAATAGAAGAGGAGCTGTAATATCAGATGGAGAATGTGAGTGTGGGAGTATTGAGCTATTCTGTTGTTAGAAAGTGACACAAGAAAAAGACATTTTCCATTAGCGATGTGTCTCTTTGGAGACATCCAAACATCTATATAGAGGAATTATGTTGTGTATTTTCGGATAAGGTTTAATGCTGCGGATCATGAAGTGACAATGAGATCGTGACAAACGGAATTGTGTCTTCCATATACCTGCTATATTTAACTTTTTTCACTCTCAGTTTGACTGTGTGTGTGTGTGTGTGTGTGTGTGTGTACATCCAATTATTTTGAGAAGACACACATTGATAACTAAATTAGTTGATTTCACACCTTGTTGGCTTCAATCAAATGAGCCTTGCCTGTAACTTAATTGTAAAATTGGCAGTATAGAATATAACCTACATGTGTTTTAAATACTAAATTAACTGTTTATTACAATGCTAGTTTGTTGATTAGCCTGTTTACTATAATGCTAGTTCTAAAGTTAGCCTGTTTACTATAATGCTAGTTCTAAAGTTAGCCTGTTTACTATAATGCTAGTTCTAAAGTTAGACTGTTTACTATAATGCTAGTTCTAAAGTTAGACTGTTTACTATAATGCTAGTTCTAAAGTTAGCCTGTTTACTATAATGCTAGTTCTAAAGTTAGACTGTTTACTATAATGCTAGTTCTAAAGTTAGACTGTTTACTATAATGCTAGTTCTAGACATACTATAAGTTTAATTCTAGACCTAGACTATTTATTTTAGGCCTGGTTCTGGACCTAGACTGTTTACTATAATGCTAGTTCTAAACTGAGACTGATTAAGGCTAGTTAAAAACTAACCCCCCCTCACGATAATCCAGTAGTCTGACCAGCTGAAGTTGCTAAAACACATTTTTGCCAAATGGTAAGTGTTTGTAGAAAGGAAACCATTTCTGAATTATTGTAGCATTTTTGGTTTATCATAATGCTAGATCTTGGATTAGCCTGCTTACTATTTAAGATTTATTGTCACATTGCAGTCAAACAAAATACTAAATGTGATTTTTTTTTTGCAGGATTATATTATTATTATTATTATTATTATTATTATTATTATTATTATTATTATTATTATTATACCTCAGCTGTTTATTTTATTGCTAGTTCATGGATTAGCCTGTTTGCTATAATGCTAGTTCTAAAGTTAGCTGTTTACTATAATGGTAGTATATGGATTACTACTGTTTACTACAGTGCTAGAGCTTTTCTAATGGTAATTGATATTAGAAATATAAAGCATTGCCCTGGCATTAATTCACAGGGGATTTGAAGAGAAGGATGGTCCTTTTACAAAGAAGTTGATTATTCTTGATTGTTCTTCTTTTAACAAGAAATCTCAAGACCAGTGTCAGTTCATCTCCGGCTTCATCTCTGCTACGGTTCTGATCAGAACTTTATTGGAGGAAATAAGTCTTCTAACCTATTTAAAGCATTTTCTCAGGGTACAGCTCGGCAGCTCTGTGCCATACTCTTCCTGTCCAGTGGAACTGATGTAGTAAATTTGATGTGCGTCATCCGAGTGCACTCTAATACTGAGTGACAGGTCCGGAGAATGCTCGGCAAGCTTCGCTATGTGAGTCCTGTCAGCTCGCTGTTCATGCAATTACGTTATAGGCAGTCAAACCTATGAATTTAAACCACCTGCTACCTATTATTAAGAACTCGACGCTGCATTTTTAACAGAGCTTGACAGATTTGCTTTGAACAATATCCTCTTCATTTTTTTCAGAAACCTTAGTTAGGTGCAGAGACTAAAGCGATGAAATATGATTGGGTCTTATATACAGAGACTATACTGATGTTTGCTGTTCTGATCTGCGGTGCAGGCGACTGCATCACTTCTGTGTAGAGTCCATTCAGCCACTTCATGGTTTAGAAGTCTGAGATGTGAGTGCTTGAAATGTGCTTTCTATCTGTAAAAGTGTTTATTTCTGTGGTACTGATTTTTATTATACTGCAGTTTGTTTTTTGTCAAGTGAAGCACTGAGCTCTCTCTACACCCTGAGATTATTGATCAGGTATTTATCCCAGCATATAGATCAATACATCAGTGTATGTGTGTGTGTGTATGCTTGTACTGTATATGTGTGAATCAGGAAGAAGTATTTAGATGCAGCTTTATAGGAAGGCAGTGTAAAATCTCATGCTTGGGTAGATGAACAATCTTAGGAGAACTTGAACGGATAATGCCACTTACTTGAGCAGAAGAGGCCGCTTCTTGATCAGAAGCCTTTGCTTGGGTGGATACAGCCACCTATGCTTGAGCCAACGTAGCCCCTGCTTGGGTGTTGAAGCCCCTGCTTTGTAAGATGCAGCCCCTGCTACCACAAAAGCCCCTGCTTAGGTGGGTGAACCCTCTGCTTGGACAGATAAACCTCCTGATTTCACATAAGAGGCCCTGGCTTTGCAAGACATAGCTCTGGATTCAACAGACGCCCCTGCTTTGATGGGTGAAGGCTCTACTTGGTTGGAATTTATCCATTACTTGGGCTGAAGAAACCTTTGCTTGAGCTGCAGAAGCATCAGCTTTGGTGGATGCGGCGTTTGCTTGTGTGGATAAAACCATTTATGCTTTGGAGAAAGCAGTCTCTGCTTTGGTAGAAGAAGCCCATGCATGGGCAGAGGAAGCTCTTGCTTGAGCAGAAGAAACCACAGCCTGGGTACATGAAGCCTCTGTTTGGGTGGATGAATCAAATGATTTGATAAATGCAGCCCCGGTGTGGAGAGAAGAACCATCTACTTTGGCAGGTGAAGCCTGTGTGTGGGTGGATGAAGCTCCTGCTTTGGCAGAAGAAAGCCTTGCTTGGGCAGAGGAAGCTTCTATTTGGGAAGAGGAAGAAGCCACTGTTTGAATAGAAGAAACCTCTGCTTTGGCGTAAGAACCGTCTGCTTGGGAGGATGCAGACAAAACTCACGTGGATAAGCCACCTATGCTTGGGCAGATGAAGCCTTTGCTTGGGCAAAGGAAGCCACTGGTTTGGTGGTTGAAGCCTCAGCTTGAATCCTTTCCCAGGAAGGGATTTAATCTACAAAAGTTGACTTGTATGTTCAGTTTACACATCAGATTTCTGACTATATTAACTCTACTTTATCCATCTTAATATTCATTAGGAACATAAGGAATATGTCAAGGGAAGTGTGCTTGATGAATGTTGTTTACCAGCTTGGTACTGATACACTTAAAATGGCTTAAAAAGGCTCCCAGGTCACTCCCAGAACTGTAGATTTGCAAAACAATTCAGCACAGTGCTGTAAAAAGACTTCTTCTGAAAGGACCGAGTTAAACACTTCGAGCAAATATCAGTGAAATATCACAGAGATTCTGGATTATCACTTAATTTTGTTCACAATACAACCCAAATGCCTAAAGGGAAGACTGGACTGCCCTATTTGTCCTTCAGCCAAGGCAGATAGATATATGACTTTCAGTGAGAGCACTTCACTCATAGAGATGAGAGTAAAGACACAGTAGCCTTTGATTATAAGTGGAAGTGAGAAGAGGGAGAAAGGGGGATGAAATGAGCTCCTGGACCCTGTACTCTACTGTAAGCGGGATTGATTTAGTGCTGGAGGGTCATTTTTCAGCTCGGCAAGAGCGAGGGAATAAATCATGTGTGGACGTCTGGAGGTGGAGGTGTGCCGTGATGGAGAGGTGGCTAATGGCTGCTTCTTCAGCTGCCAGCAGCCTGACCCTGCGGGTCAAAGCAATAATGAAAGCATCCTGGCCTTTATCTCTCCAGTCTGCCCCCGAAGACCTCCCGCTTTCTCTCTATCTCCCTCTCCTTCTCCTTTTCTCGCTCTCCAACATGGACAAGCCAGTCGGTACATGAATGGCTTAAGCACAGGTAATAGCTCAAACACGGGACATCTGTCAACCCCTTGTGTTGTTCCATCACCCACGATCCTTTGAGTTCAGCCCCAGTCATTTTGAATTGTACTGTATCAGTATTGCTACAGAATGTGTTCACCTTTACTCACAACATGCTTGGTAAAGGTTTTAACCTCTGGGTTACTGGAAATGATCGTTTCCGGTGGTTACATTAGCAAACATTTCAAAGTGTTAAATTCAATTGCACAAAAATAAACCTGCTTATTAACGATATTAATGGTATGGGAACAGTCGGACAAGTAGTTATTGAATGATATGCTTGAAAATGAATACCTGATTAGTAAAATGGTTGTTTGAGGGGTTAGCGTGGTTCTTTCATGCACAAGAATCTACTAAAAATGTCCTACACCTTTCCCTTCAAACGGAAAACAATGATCTATGAATATGCATGATATGCAAATGAGTACTGCCCTCCATTCCATTCTGTTACTCCAAAGAAATGCACTGTACTTGTGCTTCTTTGCTAGCATGCATTTGAATACCGTTCACCTGCATTAGCACTATTACACTGCTAGCGAGCTAGTCATCCAGCAAACTAACCCACATTCATGTTTAGACATTACCGTATTGATTTTCATCATCGTATTCCGATCACACCGATGACCATATTATACCATGCAGTTTTACAAAACACAAATTGTTCATCACTAACATTAGCTAAGTTAGCTAGCTAGCTTGGAACGCAGGGTCTGCTGCTAAAGGTTTTGGCTCATAACATCATTATTCTGACATAATTTAGTAGATCAGATGACGATAGATTCAAACTTTCGAGGCTGTCAAGCAGTCAAGATCAGGAACTCAAGAAAAATGTTGGTTTTTTTTTTTGTTTGTTTTGTTTTTTTTAATTAAACAAACAATTTCCTCTTTTAAAGTTTTGCACTACTAATAACTTAGCCTGAAATACCCATCTGTAATAATTGACCAAGAACTGGTCAATTATGGTGGTAATGTAAAGTGGTAATATTTTAATAATGCTTAATTAGAAATGTATTTAATGTTTGTTTTTTTTTTAATAAGATTTTTTTATTTATTTAACAATATATTTGGACTGGGGGGCGCACGGTGGCTTAGTGGTTAGCATGTTAGTCTCACACCTCCAGGGTCGGGGGTTCGTTTCCCGCCGTGGCCCTGTGTGTGCGGAGTTTGCAAGTTCTCCCCGTGCTGCGGGGGTTTCCTCCGGGTACTCTGGTTTCCTCCCGCAGTCCAAAGACATGCATGGTAGGCTGATTGGTGTGTCTAAAGTGTTCGTAGTGTGTGAATGTGTGTGTGATTGTGTGCCCTGTGATGGATTGGCACCCTGTCCAGGGTGTACCCCGCCTTGTGCCCGATGCTCCCTGGGATAGGCTCCAGGTTCCCTGTGACCCTGAAAAGGATAAAGCGGTATAGAAGATGGATGGATGGATATTTGGACTGGTTTCCTTAACCATTAGATTGGCATTTGGGATTATTTTAAATGGTCATAGAGGACCTGGCAACCCTGTGTGTACTAACGCTTAGTGTAGAGAGACTAATGAGTGTGTGTTTGAATCAATACCTTTCCTGCACTGTAGACATTTTCTAGCCATATTGAATGCATTGTGTGATGAAGAACTGTGTGTGTGTGTGTGTGTGTGTGTGTGTGTGTGGTTATCACCAGGCTTTGATCTTTCCTATGCACACAATCATATCGTTCTTTCATCTCAGGTCTGACAACAATCATATCATTCACATTCGGGGCCGGTGAAGTGACACCTTTTCATAATGACGTCCCAGAGAACGAAACATCTCCTGCCTTCATATTCACTCAGACTTGAATACACGCCGTGTGGCGTGGCTTTTACATTTTCACCTCAACATAACATCCAGTTCTTCAGTGAGGTCACACGTTCTTGCTGATGTGGTTTAGGACACAGTGTGTCATCTATAAACATGAACCGAACAAAACTAAACTTCAGTGTATATCGCTGAACACTGGAGTGTTATCATGGCAGCCATCTTGGACAACCAGGATCCATTTTGTCTTCAGTGCAATTTAGTACGATTTAGCCCCCTAGCGTTTCAAGGCGGAGTTATAACAGGAAGCTAAAGGTTATAGGGTCTTACACCGCAGCGCTGTTGAATTCTCAATTCTGATTGGTCAGAAGGTGTTGTTTATTGTTTTTTAACAGCAGCTCTGACAATAGTTCAAGGCAAATGCGCTCACTGTAATATGTTTTCGTTTGTATAGTAATCACTTACACAAGAACTTTTATTTCCACATAATCTAAGGATAATAATAAACAGATTGTTTTTTTTTGTTGTTGTTGTTTTTTTTTTTGTTTGTTTTTTTTTAAATAATGTCATTATTTAACAAAGAAAAATGTTGATAGGGTGAACTTTTCAAGAAGGAGATTTATTTATTTATTTAACGTTTATGGAAGGAGTCTCCAGTGTCAGTGCTTTGTAATGGTCCGTTTTTCCGACTGTTTTACGGTTTCCCTGTAATATGACAAGTTGTGCTTGTTGCTATTATTAACATCAAAATAGAAAAAAGAAAGGCTAGCGAGTGAATAACTGTTTATATTGGCTATAGCGTAAGCGCTAACAGGAATTAACTTCTCGCGGGTGTTCCACGACATTTAATGTAACTATAAATAGATATGAAGCACAACAATAAATAGACATTTTTTAGACAATGGATTAAAATGCTTTTGAACATGTTTTTATTATTATTATTATTATTATTATTATTATATTATATATTATATTATATTATATTATATAAACCCGTGATTTGCCTTACAGCTGGAACTACTGTCAAAGCTGCTGTTATAGAAAATTAATCAACACCTTAAGACCAATCAGAATCAAAAATTCGACAACATTGTGCTACAATGCAATATATCATATAAATGATTTTTGTCATGCTCCAGTTGTTGTGCTCGATGTCAGTAATAAGTACATGAACGTGAACAGCATGAATCCTTTTCTTGTTGCTTTGTCCATTTCTCACTGTATAGTATGTGCAGCTTCTCTCAGGCTCACTCAAGTGCCGGGAAATCAATAGCATGACCGATAGCACGAGAGCAGCCTTCTAACACGGCTGTGTGAACAAGCTACAGCTAGCGTGGCCTCACTTCACGTCCTTTAGTGATTGCGTGACTGAAGGTGTTACAAGGTGTGCAGAGCCTGTATCACACGTGTATGTGTGTGAGAGCGTGTTAGTGTGTTAGTGTACAGTATATGTTACTGATTAAAAGATACGGATCAGGCCTATGGTGTTGAAACATGCGCAAAATGAATGAGTTTTGCGTACGCCTGCACGTATTACGTTTTATTTTAGGAGGGATAAAGAGAGGAAAGGAAAGAGAGACATAATTTTCCTCCCGCATCTCCTCCTGTGTGCCAGAGGAAGCATTTTGATTAGGAGAATGCTGAGCCTGATTATGGCAAAACATGAGCCACACCATTTGCATTCCGTCTCCACAGAACCACATAGCTTTTCTGACTAATCTGTAGAGATAACGTAAAGCTACGTAATAAAAACAACAACAAAAAACTCAAGAAACATATAGTCCTTGTTATACAAGGATTATAGTCTATAGGAAAATAGTCAGTGAAATTACTGGCTGATATGGCCCATGTTTTTGGCCCGTGAACTGGGTCTCGTTCAGGTGGCGGATCGTCTGTGGAGGCTTGGCTAACCTTTCCAAATTGCAGCGGAGCTAAGATCGGAGCTGGGGCGGGATTCTCATCTTCTGAATGAGTCACACTTGTCTGCTCAATTACCTGTCCTTCATCAGCAATGTCTGTTTTTGTTTTCTTTGAGAAGTAATTATCCAGCGTATTGGGTTGCTTAGCCATTTTGTCCGATCATTTAATTTTCCCTAATTCTCATACCAACGACGGTAAAATAATGTGGAAAAAAAACCCATAACCTATTGCTTATTTTGTTCTGCTGCCCCTATTAACGTGGAGATATACATATACATACATAGTGTTAAACTGTATTTCAGGTTGATCTAAAATTCCATGACTACACTAAATTAAAAAGGCTATATTTATGGGGCGGCATGCCCCCCCTTGCCCCCCACCTAAATGTCGCCCCTGTGTATGTATGTATGTATGTATGTATGTATGTGTATGTATGTGTATGTATGTATGTATGGTTGTATATGTATGTATGTGTATGTATGTGTATGTATATGTATGTGTATGTATGTATGTATGGTTGTATATGTATGTATGTGTATGTATGTGTATGTATGTGTATGTATATGTATGTATGTATGGTTGTATATGTATGTATGTGTATGTATGTGTATGTATGTATGGTTGTATATGTATGTATGTGTATGT
>JANDJT010000167.1:15720333-15731671 GCA_024331685.1 Stegophilus panzeri
CACCTCACCACATGTCTACACACCTCTACACACCTCTACACATCCCTCTACACACCTCTACACACCTCACCACATGTCTACACACCTCTACACACCTCTACACCTCTCTACACACCTCACCATACCTCTACACACCTCTACACACCTCTATGCATCCCTCTACATCCCTCTACACACCTCTACTCACCTCACCACATGTCTACACATCCCTCTACACACCTCACCACATGTCTCCACACCTCTACACACCTCACCACATGTCTCCACACCTCTACACACCTCACCACACCTCTACACCTCTCTACACATCTCTACACACCTCTACACACCTCACCACACCTCTACACCTCTCTACACATCTCTACACACCTCTACACCTCTCTACACACCTCTACACATCCCTCTACACACCTCTACACATCCCTCTACACCTCTCGACACACCTCACCACATGTATACACACCTTTACACACCCCTCTACACACCTCTACACACCTCACCACACCTCTACACCTCTCTACACACCTCTACACCTCTCTACACACCTCACCACACCTCTACATCCCTCTACACCTCTCTACACCTCTCTACACATCCCTCTACACCTCTCTACACATCCCTCTACACATCCCTCTACACACCTCACCACATGTCTACACACCTTTACACCCCCCTCTACACATCTCTACACACCTCACCACATGTCTGCACACCTCTACACACCTCACCACACCTCTACTCACATCACTACACCCCTACACACCTCTCTTCACACCACTACACACCTCACCATACCATATCATACCTCAGCACACCTCTATACACATCACTACACCCCTCTTCACACCTCTACACACCTCACGACACACCTCTACACCTTGTGGCAGAAATGTTTATAGAACATTCTACAAACCTACAGTTGTTCGCGATGTATAATGTTTAATTCCTCAAGTTTTATTGTTTCCGACGACACAAACGAAATGGCTCTTAGCTATCTAAACGGGTCTGAATAGTAAATTACATAGGGTTCTGCATATACCCTTTCCAAGAATATTAGAAAAAGAAACAATTATTTAAAAAATATTTCTTTCAAAAATATGCACAGTGTGGGAGCAAACAATTATTTGGGGTAACGTTACAGCATAATTACACAACGTTACAGAACGTATTACTGAATATTTTCAAATGGTTCTCCCTTAGCTGCAGTTGTCAGGTAGTACCTCTCTCTCTCTCAGCTACATACATTATGAAGCCTGAGATCTCTTTGCCCAAACTCGGCTTGAAGCTTCAGGGCCTCTTCAGGCTGTTCCATTTCCAGTCCCTTCACCTGTGCAGATGAACAACATCTATTCTCTCCTCCACTTTAACGCAAATACAATTCCTTCTTCCTGGCCATCCAATCAGAGCTCGGCACCAAATCAGACAGTTCAAAGATCCAGAAAATCAAGTCTTTATTGTGTTGACTATCAAGACCCTGTTCCGCAAAACGCCTTTCCAAAGTCTCGATCGGTCTGAAGAAATACTGAAAGGATGAAAATCAGACCAATTGACGGTGCAGCACCCAGAATCAACACTGGGGTTACGAAGCACACACTTAGAGAGAATGTGAAAGCTGAAAATGTGCGACAGATTTTTATGCTTCCTTTATTTAAGTACGCATTAAACAACAAAAGAAAAGAAAAGACGGTGTAAGTGAATTCTGCTGTTCAATAGTTGTCACTGGGTTTCTTGCTGCTGCTGGAATAACACTGCGGGAAGGGGAGGGGAGGGGAGGTTTCAATGGACTTGTTCAAACATACCTGTGTGTGTGAGAGAGAGAGAGAGAGAGAGAGAGAGATAGCAGGAGAGATAAATTGAGTAAGTCTAACAGTGCTATGTTGCAAACATGTTGCAGTTTAGTGTTCTTTCAGAATGCAGTCTTTGTGCAGCCTTCAAGCTGTGATCAGCATTGATGTATGTGTGTGTGTGTGTGAGTGTGTGTGTGTGTGTGTGTGTGATTAGCTTCTGGCTTGCTGCATAGATCTATATGAGTGATTCAGGGTACTGTGGGTAAAGATTGCTCACCGTTCACCGTACACAGTGAATATCAGGCTTGTTTTTGATTGCGTTCTCTCTCAGGTCTGGAACCGATAGATTTATTAGATTTTTTTTTTTTTTTGTTCCAGCATGAACACAAAACCTGAAGCAAAGCAGCAGTATATATATACGTTTTGTTGTTACTCAGCCACTGAGCACAGTGTCTCCAAGCGGCGTAATATAAGACTCGTCGCTGCCTATTCTACATATACTAATCAATCTTCTGACCTTTGTGAGCAGCCTGCACGATCGACAGATGAAAAGTTCACCGTTTTCTAAACGCTGCGAAGAAAAAGAGCGCTTGCCGAGTTTGATTTTGGATTATTTTCCCGACTAATAAACAAACCGGTCCAGACCGAGCATCAAATGTCACGAGAGTGTGAAATATTCACCAGTTTATTCACATCGCCAGCGTTTCACATCGATTTTTGGCGCATAAGATGAAGGTGATTTAGGATACTGGTTACATTTACATTTACATTCATGGCATTTGGAAGATGGCCTTATACAGAGAGACTTACAGAAGTGCTTTGAAGTCTCTATCAATAAATACATCCAGATACCAGTTCACTAGGTCACGAACTAAGAGTACCATCAGTCTTATAACTCTATTGGGAGGTAACATAGTAATAAAAACACACAGATACTAATTGTTATATATTTTATTTGAGGAAACGTGCTAATTTTAGTACTTTAGGAAGAGGTAGGTCTTTAGACGTCGTTTGAACTCAGCTGTTCGGACGGTTAGGATCAGGTGGTTGTAAGTTCAAACCCTTGAGAAAAGCCCTTAACATTTATTTGATGAATTCATCATCCTCACTCCCATTAGTGAGTATATTACTGCTTATTTACATAAAGTTACATTGCTTGGCCACACCCATTTAGCTTCAGCCGCAATCGTTCTGCTTCCTACTGCTGTAACTATCCGACTTACATTTAAAACAAAGCCAGTTTGTTGTATTGTAATTTATGAGTCAGGTCATAGGGGGCATGGTGGACTGGTTGTTAGGAGGTTTGTCTTGCACCTCCGGGGTTGGGCGGTTCGAATCCCGCCTCTGTCCTGTGTGCGTGGAGTTTGCATGTTCTCCCAGTGCTTCGGGGGTTTCCTCGGGGTACTCCGGTTTCCTCCACCACTCCAAAGAGATATGCTGCAGGCTGATGGGCATGTCCAAATTGTCCGTAGTGTGTGATTGTGCCCTGTGATGGGTTGGCACCCCGTCCAGAGTGTCCCCCGCTTTGTTCCCCGAGTCCCCTGGGATAGGATCCAGGCTCCCAACGACTTTAAATACAGGACTAGACTACATCTTTGCCATTGGTGCGTTCTGCCAAAAAACTTTACGTAGTGGAAGGAGCAGGAGGGAAGCATTGATGACATCGCACGGCAATGACTGGTTAAAAGAAACGTCGGTCAAGGAATATTCTATTTGAGTACGTCTTATTGACCATTAACAATACACAAAGGGGTTCAAGTGGTTCAAGCCCAAGTCGTGAGTTCAACCCTAGCACCGTGATGCTGTTAGGCTCTCGACCTTCTTTGCTCCAGGGACACTGGATCAAGGCTAACCTTCTCTCTCACCCCAATTTGCTAACACGCTAGGAAAAGCGAATAAACGAATGTGTCATCAGTATGTGATGTTGAAGGCTGTTTTCATCTTCTAAAGATGGAATAAATAAGCGCTAATGCGTTCCAGTGTGCATTGGTGTCGAAACCACTTCCTGCCGCAGTGGATCTTCTTCCTGTTGTCTCCTAGGAGCGGGTGTTGACTGCGTTAATTAAGAAAAAAATGCACTTAAACAAAGAGAGTGAGTTCAGCTTGCCAACCAGAAAGAGAAGAGCCTACTATAGATTATGGTGTTATTCTGGAAACCATCCTGTGCAAGTCCGGCACTTGGTGAACGCCTCGCTGGTGATGTAGTGCTCACGGCTAGGCACATTTCCTTGTGGCTGATTTCAGCAGGAGACGAGAGCCTCTTGGCAAGGAAAGAAGCTGTAATTAATGGAGGGTGATCAGCGCTGATGCCTTTGACATGCTTGCCTAGAGCATACCTGAAGGAGACAAAATGGAGAGAGAAGGAAAAAATGTATTTTAAAGGGTAGGGAAGAAAGAGAGAGAGAGAGAGAGAGAGGGGGCTGATATAAAGGATGATAAGAGCAGAGTGAATGGGAGGGAAGAGAGAGAAATAGGTGAGGGCACTTTAGATCTCAATTATCATGCTTTACTCATACGAGACCATCATCATTCCTGAGGCACATCCAATATGGAATGGAGTTTTTCCTGATATAATGAGCTAGTGTTTAATTTACCAAAAGGCTTTTAAGATCATCGCACGCTGTGCTGTGCGTCTCGCAGTTTTTCCTCACAGCTTGACAATGAAATATCTCTCACCTGATACTCATCTGTTGATGCACGTCTACGCGCGCGGCAGCAACATGCGAGAGTCGGTGTATATATCGTCCAGAACGTCTCATCCGTTCACGAAATCGCAGCAGGTGCCAAAGAAACAGGATTAAGACGAAACTACGCGGTAACACACGATCCCAATTCCAAAAAAGGTTGGGACGCCGTCAATAAATGTAAATAAAAACAGAATGCAATGATTTGCAAGTCTCAGGAACCCGTATGTTATTCACAATAGAAGATAGAAAACATATTGGATGTTTAAACTGAGCAAATGTAGCATTTTAAGGAAAAAATAAGGTCATTTTGAATTTGATGGTCGCAACACGTCTCAAAAAAGAGGCAACAAAAGGCTGGAAGAGGAAGTGCTAGTAAAAAGAAACAGCTGGAGGTTAATTGGGAACAGGTGAGTAACATGATTGGGTGTAAAAAGAGCATCTTAGAGAGGTAAAGATGGGATGGAATCTGGATGGAAACACATGTTGCTCTAAAACCTGTATATAATTGATGGTGCCTTTCCAGATGTGCGAGCTCCCCTTTCTATAGGCACTAATGCACCCCCATACCATCAGAGATGTAGGCTTTTGAACTGTGCGCTGATAAAAAACCGGATGGTCCCTCTCCTCTTTAGTCCTCTTTAGTTTAGAGGACGCGGCGTCCATGGTGTCCAAAAAGAATTTCAAATCTCGATTCGTCTGACCACAGAACAGTTTTCCACTTCGCCTCAGTCCATTTTAAATGAGCTTTGGCCCAGAGAAGACGGCGGCGCTTCTGGATCATGTTCACATATGGCTTCTTCTCTGCATGATAGAGCTTTAACCAGCGTTTGTGAATGGCACGGCGAACTGTGTTCACAGACAGTGAGTTCTGGAGGTGTTTCTGAGCCCATGCAGTGATTTCCATTACACAATCATGTCTTTTTTTAATGCAGTGCCGTCTGAGGACCGGAAGATCACGGGCATGCGATATTCATTTTCACCCTTGTGCACATAGATTTCTCCAGATTCTCAGAATCTTTTCATAATATTATGTACTGTAGATGATGAGATATTCACAGTCTTCGCAGTTTTACTTTGAGGAACATTATTCTGAAATTGTTCCACAAATTGTAGACGCAGTTTTTCGCAGAATGGTGAACCTCTGCCCATCTTTACTTCTGAAAGACTCTGCCTCTTTAAGATCCTCTTTTTATACCCAATCATCTTACTTTCCTGTTCCCAATTAACCTCCAGCTGTTTCTTTTTACCAACACTTACTTTTCCAGCCTTTTGTTGCCCCGTCCCAACTTTTTTGAAACGTGTTGCGGCCATCGGATTCAAAATGGCCTTATTGTTTCCTTAAAATGCTACATTTCCTCAGTTTAAACATTTGATATGTTTCCTATCTTCTATCGTGAATAACATACGGGTTTACAAGATTTGCAAATCATTGCATTCTGTTTTTATTTACATTTTACACAGTGTCCCAACTTTTTTGGAATAGGGGGCTGTACTCCGGTGTTTCACGAAACGTCTCTTTTTTTTTCCACGCTCTCTTGTTTTGATTCGCACACAGACTCACAGACATACAGTATTAGCACACCGTCATCCACAATGAGTAATCTCCTAGCCTGTGCTTTTATCTCCACGAGCTGAGCTTGACAGGCTTTTTCATATCAGCTTTATCTGCTCCAGGACCAGTCTGGCAGCGTATACTGTTCTGTCCCTCATCACCCACTGAAGCCTGAAGTCAGCTAGCAGCCTGTCACCATCTCGCATCGATACGCTGTGCTGGCTACGGATGAAAAAAAAAACTGCCGAGGACGCTGGAGATCTTGGGCTGTGGTGGATATCGTTAAGAACATTATGAGAAGGTTCCACGGTGGACCATGGTCTGGAGGAGAAAGTGATTGAATTCAGAATCAAACCCAAATGCAGGAAGTGGCTCAGAAGTCCTTCTGATTTCACTGGCGTTGTTGTCCCTGCAGAACGTTCCGTCAGCTCGAGGTCTCCAATCCTTCCTGCATGTAAATCGAAATACGTCATTTTTTCTTTCAACCTTCTTGTTGGAAAAAGCTTTGAAAATGAAGGTCTTCTTCGTGCATATTAAAGGCGACGTGAACGTTGGACTTTGTTTTGATCCAAAGGAATACGAATGCGAATGAGTACAGTACGGGTGATTGAGAGAATCGTACGTGAGCATGACGGAGAATTCTGTTTCGGTGAGGTTTTACAGCTTTGTTTTGAGAAACAGGAAGTGTTGTAAACGTGTGTTACTGCATCATAAAATACAAGAGCCAATCCGGTTGCAGTATGCAAATACGGTTTAGAGGCATGTAGGGCTGTTTCTAATTTGCATATTCAAAAGGCAGAATCTGGAACTGTTTGTTGTTGTTGTTGTTTAAAAAGTTTTTGGTGACTTTGAAGCACTCTTTCAACCTCTTTCAACTCTTTTTCGATTCACTGTATTTCGGTTTCTGTGCAAGTTATATGAACGATCGGTTCCTAGTGCAGATCGGAAATCTCCCAGTGCGGCACGGTAACCGCGTTGCGTCACACGACTCTCGCAGATTAACAGCGATTCCAAATGAGCAACGCACCTCATAGAATTGAGTGTAATTGAGTGAGAAAGAGAGAGATGGGGGGATAACAGACAAGCAGACCTCTACACACACATCAGTCACGGAATAAAAGGCGAGCCGATGACACGAGACGCTTAAAAAGATCCGCGTGTTCAAAGGGTCAGCGCTCATTTCCATCACAATCGCCTCTCGCACACCCATCTGTCCAAGCTTGGCCTGCTCCCAGTGGGGTGTGTGTGTGTGTGTGTGTTGTAATAGTCCTGTTTCTCTGTATGGCTGTCATGGGGTCGTACCTTTGAAAAGCCGGGCTGCTAGTGAGTCAGAGTTTTACTTCTAAGATGCTGTTTGTGTTCATGTTTGCTAGCGTGTCATTGATTATAGGTGCTTGCTAAACTTGCTAAGAAGTGTGTTTGTGCTCTGCGTGTGTGTGTGTGTGTGTTGGTTCTATCAATTTGCTCCTGCTCTAGTTGAATGCGCTATGCTAATTTTCCTCTGAATGATTAACAGCCAGTGTGAGGTTGTGGGTTAATTTCACTGCAGCGGGAGCTTAATATTGTCAAATTTAGTCATGCTCTGCTAGCAGACGAATAGCCAATTCTCACTCAGCTACACAACGTGTGTGTGTGTGTGTGTGTGTGTGTGTGTGTGTGTGTGTGTGTGTGTATTTGTTGGTTGGGCATGGGGGCTTCACATGGCGACACCTATAATATCGATTTCCCTGTAGCTGAACCAGGCTTGCTGAAATTGGTTTGAAATGTACGTTTCTCCGTCTCTCCGTCCATTTCTCATCACTTGCTGAGTTATGGCTTTACATACCGCATACCTATCCATCCAGTTTATCCTACAGGGTTGCACGGAACCTGGAGCCTATCCCAGTGAACATGGAGCACAAGGCGGGGTACACCCTGGACAGGATGCTAATCCATACACATATCCATATCTACAGCAATCTCAAGCAGCTCCAACGTACACACTTTCATCTCACAGACCATTATACAGCTTTTGCACTGCACATTTCCTCAGTGATTCCTCACCACGGCAAGTTAGATGATTTACATGATAATGTTTTTTGGGGTTTTTTTCTTCATTGAAAATCGACCGGTTGAAGACGAAACGGTGCCGAGTCGCACCTTGCAGTGATCAGCACTCCTGGGCACAACTCCGTTCCGGTCCACTCATCATAACCTTGCATTAGACGGTGTTAAAATATATAACGGCGCTCGCTAATGGACTAGCGAGGTGCTTCTCTGCCATGGGACAGTTTTAATGAACTATTAGGGCTTTGATGGAAGCCAGAATGAGACACTTGTTTATTCAGGCTGAGTAATAATCACGATAACCATAATCACCTCGATTTCTGAAACGACCTGTAAAGGCAAGTACACAATTGCGCCTTCGCGCCTAGACTCGCATGAAATGGTTTCGTTTGTCCAATTCTGTCACTTCACTGGCTGTTAGGACACTTTAAACAGGGTTTGTATTATGCTTTTGTAACTAAAATCGAAATAAAATGACTTTTTTTTTAAGCTTATTCCTAAAATAAGCTAAATTTAGCTTAGCTTTAGCTTATCCTTAAAACATTTCCATTCACCACAGCCTGTACACAATTCTTTTTGTGCATAAATCCCTGTAATTAATTCCTCATTTTCTTTCAGTCTTTGAAATCACCTCATTAAAATGATTATTTATGCTGTTTGTCATGGTTTCATTTGCATAAACGCACCATAAACTCGACCATGAGAACACTCTTACTGTACGTAGCAGCTGGGAAATATGGATGCTAAACACAAGCTTAAGTGATTAACAGTTCACTTCAGTAGCACAGCTTGTATACTAACAATTCAAATTTATTCTGATATGTTGGGAATGTCAACATTTCCCACAGATTTGCTGTTAGATTACTAAGAAAAGCCTCTGGATCGATAAAACTGTCATGTATTTACACTGAGGATCGACCACAAACGCGACCTACTCGGGCGCCGCCATTTTGACGAGCAATGGGAAACCATTACGCCTTACCTCGTGAACTCTGAGCTATGTGAAAACTTCACGGATACCACAAGAGTCGGCTATTTATGTAGGATTTCTTCAGGAATGCATGCTAAACACAACTCCCTTTAAAAGCCATATCACGTAGAACTATATTTAAATTCTCGACAGGACTGCTTTGTCACTCGAGTGACATTTAGTAATATAATCAAATTAGAGATAGCTCTGAGAAAGCCTGATCTCATCTGACCTCGGAAGCAATGCAAAGTTGGCCTGCCAACCAATCAGAAACAAGTAGCTTCTCTATACATATACAGTATGTATTCAGGAACAGTACTAGAGCAATGAACACGGTTCTACCAAACGATGTTCCCTTAATCGGTGTTTTGATGATGATGGCGGTGGTGGTGAGATCCACGCCACTCCGAAATCTCCTATAGGTGTTCAATTTGGCTCAGATTTGGTGACTGCGAAGGCCATAGTATATGTTTTGGATCCTTTTCATTCTCCTCAAACCATTCAGTGAGCTAGCTGTCGTGCCCTGTGGATGGGGGCGGGGTCATCCTGGAAGAGGCCACACCTATCAGGATTGTCATACTGCACCGTAGGATAAAGCTGGTCAATCAGAAGAAGTTTGTTTTGATTTGTAGTTACAAATATACGTACACAAATTTACGCTATAGACGCGACTGTCGCTCTCTCTTGAACCCTCGTGCACCCGGTGTCTGCCACCTGAGCCTTGAAGCAGCATGCACTGGTTTTTACCGCACTCTCTGCAGGGGGGCGGTATAATCAAGTACACTGTCTGTCATTTCTCTTTCTGTACACCCCACCCCTTTCCCCTGCAAGTCTAATTCTGCCCTTGGTAATTAGTGTCCAGGTTGTAGTAGGTGTGTGTCTGACCGTGGCAGCTGGCTGTTCTCCATGTGGGATCATTAGTGGGTCGCATAAAGAAGTCATGCTCGGACCTACCCATTGTCCTCTGTCTCTTTCTTAAACCAAGACTATAAGAGGAGAAAGAAATATAGCAAGAGAGCAGGGACAAAGTCCAAAGGGCTGCCAGCGAAGTCATATTTCCACTCTGCACCGTGTTGAATGGATTATGGAGAATGATTGTCTGGGGTCGTTTCATTTGCTGTAACTTATTTTATCCGTGTATGTTCCATCCGCGCTATTACTTCTACTAAATCCAATCAGGGAAGCCCAGAGGCAATTGAATTTCGTTAATAATTTTAGTTAGCGCCAGCACAATGAAGAGTGAGGGAAGGAAAATAAAACGAAGGTCTCTGGTTTATCAGTGTTGGTTTATGCACTTTTAAATCGTCAGTGCATGAGACAAACTGCTGAATCTCCAGATTTTTAATGCAAGTGTGATTTGCATCATTACTGCGTTTGTTTCGGTTGTTTGGCTATTACGGCAAAGCAGAATGGATTTTAGCGAACGCAGACCTGCTTCGACGTGATAGGAGGTGATTGTGTATCGTGCGCTCGTTCGAAAAGGTTCGAAAAGTATCCGCGTTGAGAAACGGGAAGCCACGCCTTCTTTTTTTTAGGACTATAGTAGACGGAGATTGTTTTAATAATGTGTTATCATTTCCATAGAAACAACTTAGACAAGGATTTCTATGGTTGGTGCTATAGTGTGTAGTTGTGGTGTGTGTGTGTTTTTTTTTTTTGTTTTTTTTGTGAGGAGACATTTATTCAGCATGAGTCTCCAGTACGAGTTTGTAACAGCCAGGGATAAAGCTCTAATTGTAGGTTTTCCGACACGGAAGAGACGCCGCGGTTTCACTATAACATGACAAGCTGGTTTTTTTGTTTTTTGTTTTTTTTTTCTTTATTATCTTCAAGAGAGGAAAAAAAAAAAGGACTGGACTATAACTGTAAATAGATAAAAAGCGCAATGTGTTCTTTATAAATAGAAAATTGTAATTGCAAATTGACAAATTGCTGTGGTATAAGAGAAATAAAATACTTCACCACATGCTGTTATTAAAATTAAATCAACTTTGGGATCGTGAAAGTAACCCCGCTTCACGTCGTACAACCCTGTCGCTGATTATTTTCCTATAACAGCATGCCCCATAGTGTTTTATTCCTTACATAATGTATTCAATATCCCATTTAGAGCAGAGGATGGTTTTTTAAAAAAAAAATATTTTTATTATTATTATAATTTTTTTCTTCATTTTGTGATTCTCTCTCAAAGTTTGATTTCTAATGTTTTTAGGAACAAAACCACTTCCATTGTAAGTATGTTTGTTTTTAAATAAATACATTTCTATATAGTAATTTCCACGTTGTGATGCATGTT
>JANDJT010000167.1:15731682-15745460 GCA_024331685.1 Stegophilus panzeri
AACCCCCCCCCCCCCCCCCCCCCCTTTGTGCTTGGCCCCCAATTAATATTTAAACGAGTATATCGCATCTACAGTTTGCAATAGAGTAATAGAACAATGTTGGTATAACAATAAAGCCAAGAATTCTTTTCTTTACGCTGATGTATAAGACATAAAAATATGGTATTGGGTCACCCTGAGCATTATAACAAAATAATGGTAAGAATAATGAAAAAATGGCAAGTGGTATTGGACTAATACAAAACGTATTTAGCCACACACACACACACACACACACACACACACACACAGTCACATACCGACTTGTGTCAAATTGGTGATTTCGTCCACCCCTTTAAAATACACTTTAATCCGAGTCCTCATCGATTCAGACTTATTGCCTCTCTCGGTCTCCCTATGCCACTCTCATTTCCATCCATGAGCATCTTATTACACCTTTGGGGTTCATCTTAATCTGAGTAAATGAGCAGATCAAATCTGATTATCGTTGTAGAGTGTTATCAGATTACGGACTCGGGGAGATTTATGCGGAGAATCAGATTCGGTGAATTCTACAGTGGTAGTCTTTCCACAAGTAATTCACAGATTTGTGATTACACAGCACTCGTATAAGGGTTTTTTGAAGAAAGCTTGTTGTTAGGTTTTTCCGTTGTACACCTAAGAGCCGAGCAATTTAACGTCATACCGTCCAGCCATTGCTTTGTCGCCCGATTGTGTTCACCTGTTCCGTGTTAATTTCTTTTTACAGTCCAAGCCTTGATTAACGTGTTTCTAAGTATCTTCCTGGTTTAGTCCCTTTCCTGATATTGGATTATCCTTGTTTTAACTCTGCCTGCTTGTTTTAATTCAGCGCTACGGACTTGGATTATGATTTCACGTCGTTGCGGCCTGCCTCGTCGACCCGCTGCGTGTTGCGCTCAAAATTTCTGATACGATTTTACAAAAGGCTTCAGCAGGTATAGATAGTATTCCTCTTAATCTTTTCTTCTTTGACCCACAATTAACCTCGAGATTGTATAGGATAGGACAGGACAGTGCATTATCGCTACAATTACGGCTTCCTTTGAATGGAAAGTTAATTCAGGGACGCCGGGCTTCTCTTTAGCGTACAATGCATTTCATAGCTCTTTGCTCATCAAGGTTGATTGGGCTGAAAATACTGCACCGAAAATGCTTACACGCTACAACTAGCCAGCATGAAACAACCTCTTTTTCGATTCCTTTCTTTCTCCTTACCCTAGTCTAACCCCATTCAGCTTCTGATTGTATCATCCTAATGAAGTCATTATGCCTGAGCGCCAATCAGTTCATCCAAGCCATTGTTTTCTTTTAGTACTCATCTGTGCATTCAGGCTGTTGTGTCCCTTTGTCCCCCTGCGGGCATCAGTGCTCCCGCACTTACCAAAGGGACGGACCCTGAGAATGACGGGGCACATTAAGGGGATCGGAGAGGGACAACAGGCCAGGGATAGACATCTGGTCCTGTCTTTTCTTCGTTTAACCCCTCCTTCTTTTTTGTTTGGTCCTCTCCTATGGTGTCCGTCCTTTGATACCCAGATGGGACTGGAATCAGGTGGGCAGAAAGTGACTTCATGCTGCGAGAGTGTGTCTGGTGGACGCAGGAGCTTAATTCCCTGTACACATGGGTTCTTATGGTGATTAAAGGAGGTTTGAGTGAGAGTGTGCCTGCACGTTTGTGTTTGTGTGTGTGTGTGTTGGTAGACGCAAGCTCAAGATGCAATATGGCCCTTGACTAGCGGCAGGAGGCTGAGGCGGTATCTTCCACAATGGCAGCCGGCAGACAAACAGAGAGGGCTTAAGAGATTTCCTTCCCGTTCTCTGTCTACATTTGTGTTTGTCTCTCTCTTGTGCTTTTTCTGTCTCTTCTGCCAGAATCGCCATCTGCAGCATGACCAGTGAGTGTCCTCATCTGGTTGCAAACACTCCCCCCTTTTTTTTTTTTTTTTTGAAATCCCCCCTAATACTCCAAACCCTTTTCATACGTTGCCATGTCTTTTGTCAAACCCCTCACCCACAAACATCCGGGAAGGTGGAACCGACAGCATCAACTTTCTAACCTAGAATTCGCACCGTATTCTATAACACGTAAGCGAGACGTGTGCTTTAACAAGTGACCTTATTCGCACTGCTTGTGATTTTGTTTCTGTTGCGTACGCACTACGGGTAGAAATAGCGCTCCATAGTGCAACCATATGTACAACAAGAGCTGTAATAACAACATGGGTCACTTAAAGGGGCGGTCTGTAATTTTTCAGTACACCTGGGATAATATTCAATTGCTAAGAAATCATTAATGAGCATACCATGACCTGCTCCATCTTAAAACTACACACAATACACGAGTTTTTGTTTTGTTTTGTAATGATACATGGCGGAAATAGACAGCTTTTTTTTATCAGTTGGGGGCGGAGCTAATTTCTGGGCCATAAAAAGTGCAGAAAAACAGAAGCCTGACAAGAAGAAACGAGTAAATCCACTGTATATCAATACTGGTGCATAGATTTTCTCTTAGAAATGTTAAAAATATGACTTAAAGGTCTTGAAACACTTCAAGACTTTACTAACTGCAGCTTTAAAAATGTGATCTGAGACGGTGGGTCAGTGTTAGACAGCAACTTTCGTTTTTTGTGTTTTTTCCTTCTTTATTTCTTTCTTTCTTGCAGAAAGTTGAATCATATGATGTGAATAGATTTTTTCGTGACATTTTTAAGTGAAAATAAAATATAGACGTGGAGCTTTGAAAAAAAAAAGAAGAAAAAAAAAGGATGGCGTTTTAATGTCAGTTGGCCTTAAGCAATTCTCTTGCAAAATGTCATTGATTCTTGAGTCGTTCCTTGCTTTACACGGTTAAGTCGCCATCTCGTGCTGACTGTCAACACGCCTCCTTCTTTTGTACGAATCCATCTTTCAAGCAGATCATCCATGTTGGTTGTATTGACTTGTGAGTGTAATTGCGGTTCCTTGTAACATAATCCTGACCAAGGAAGGTAATTACATTCACTCGCAAATAATTCGATCTCCATCGCCTTGGGGCGCTGGAACGTTTTGTTCTCTGTTTAATAGTTTTACTGCCTGTAAATTAATCATTTTGGAGGTAAGGTTGGGGACGAGGTGGGGGGCGGGGTGGTGTTGGCGTGCCAAACTGCGACACGGAGGGAAACCCATAGGCGGAATAGACGGCCGCGGTTCATTCATTCAGAAGGAGATTAAAGCGCAGCCTCGCTCTATTTCGGTGACAAATTAAACCAGAGGAGGTTGTTATGAGAGGCTTTTCCACAGTGCTGCCCTCCTCTTCCTCGGTTCAATCAGAGTCCTGCTGCCGGTGAAGCATCTGACCCCATGCCCCATTCTTTCCCTGTCGCCTCTATTTCCTGCCGATCGGGGAGAATTCATTTCAGAGGGCTTAACCTCAGCAATGTCTTAATGAATAGAGGCCATGTCTGAGCTAAGAAGACTTAAGGGGTTCGAAAGCCCCGAAGGCTCTGTGAAAGAACCACACACCCCAGCTTCACATCATTTCTCTGAGATGTTAAGCTGGAAGCCAAAGAAAGGACTGGACGTAAAGCTATGAAGTTGATAAGCATCAGGATTTCTGAGCCTTGATGCAACGTATATTCTCAGCCAGCTCAGCTAAATCCCTCTCCAAAAAAAGCTAGAAGTCATAGTTGGGTGAAGCAGGAAGGTGGTCTTTCGGGTTTGTTTTTTTTTGGGTTTTTTTTACTGCTGCGAGAGCGAAAATGAAAATCATTCCGAAACAAATACTCTGTTTAAGGTTGCTGCAAGCCTTTCTCTTATTACGTGCACCACAGAGCAGGTAAATCTCAAAGAAATGCTAACATTGTCAGTATAGTCTTGTTGTTGTTCTTCTTCTTCTTCTTCTTCTTCTAAATCTGAAAACATGTCTAAGTGAAAATATGGAAAGTCTTCAAGTAGGAAGAAGCAACACAGTGGCATATGTGAACATATTTTCGTCTGTTTTGTTAGCCAGGTGGTTTACATGAGCTAGCCGGACAGGATTTTTTTTTTTTTTATAAACTCTACTTATAAATGTTTCAAAACTATACTGACAAGGCTAGCCTGCTAGCAAACATGAGCTAACTTCATGGAATTTTGCTAATAATCCTCAGTGTTTGAACTCTAGAGAGCACGCTACAGGAATTTAAAGTCATTCATATTCATTCATATTCATAATATTCACTGCTAGAGCTAGTAAGTTAGGTAAAGCTAGTAAGTTAGCTAATGAGCTAACCAAACATTTGTTTTTCCAATGTAAGCCATCAGACTTGTCAGTGAGCTAGTGCTTAGCTAAGAGAATTTCTAATTATAAAAAAAAATGCTAGCCAGTTAGCTAACTTGAACTGACCTGACAGGATTTCTATGATTCTTAAACTCATAAAAGCTCATAATCTTCTTTGCTATCGCTAATCAGTCAGCAAACATGAGCTAACTTTAGAGGATTTATATTTATAAATGTTTATGACCCACTTGTCAGCTAGCTATCATGAGCTAACCTGACAGGATTTATGAGAGGGTTTTAAGTCACATTTCTAAATATTTATCGTGCTTTCACTAGAACTAGCATTAACCTGACAGGATTTTTAAACTTAACTGGATGTTTGAGGAATCCTTACCTTTTTAAATACAATAATAAAAAAATACTGTTCAGTTCTGGGCGTCTAGTCACCCTGCTGAAAAAATAATAGAAACCGTTTCAGAAATTCTAATGGTTTTAATGGTTATAATAGGTATTGTTTTGGTTTTAATGGAAACTATAATGGTCCTTCTGGGTCTCTACTGGTAATGTGTTGGGTTCTATTGGTGGCATGTTTATGTCTAGTGGAAACCAATACAAACCATACAAAATGGGTGGCTGTGGCTCAGGTGGTAGAGCGGGGTGTCCACTAATCGTACGGTTGGCGGTTCCACATACCGAAGTGTCCTTGGGCGAGACACTGAACCCCAAGTTGCTCCCAATATCAAGTTAGCGCCTTGCATGGCAGCTCTGCTACCATTGGTGTGTGAGTGTGTGTATGAATGGGTGAATGAGAACCAGTGTAAAGCGCTTTGTAGAACCGCTAAGGTTAAAAAAGCACTATATAAGTGCAAACCATTTACCAAACCATTAAATCCTGATAGAATATGGCCCAAAACACACTACATTTGTTAATGTTTTAGCACTATTTGTAGTGGAAACCATTAGAATTTCTGTAATGGTTTCTATTGTTGTTTTTTCAGCAGGGCAGACTGTTTCTGTTTCACTTATTCACTCACCGTCTCACCGTGTTCTACTGACCGTGCGTTTTCTGTCATTTCCGTCCTCAGTGCGATATCATCAGCGCGCGCGCGCGCGTGTGTGTGTGTGTGTGTGTGTGTGTGTGTGTTTTTGTTTGTTTTTTTTCTCCCTCTCTCTCTCCTCATCTCACAGTACCCTTTTCATCTCCACACTGTTCAGTCTCAACCTCGCTACCATCGTTTAGAAAGATCTTCTTTCTCTGTCTGTGGTGCTTAAAGGGCAGAGTGTTCTCATCTTTTGGCGGCTGACAGGCCTGTCATCTCGGAGGCTAGATGTAGCACTTTTTAAATTCTTCACTGCATTAATTTCTAAATCACAGCGCTGAGACAGAAAGAATAAACAGTGCTCCGTTTTTCACAGAGAGATGTAAGTGAGGTCAAGGATACTTCCACCAAATTACACAAAGTTAAAGCTTCCAACTGTGAAGTTCTGCACTCTACACGTTTTATTTTAAAGGATCTGCTGAAAGGGGAACAGGCGAGGCTAATATGTACTGTAGCAGTAAGTCTCAAAATAAACTTTTAGAAACTAAATTTATAAAGAGGGCAGTGTGCTTGCTTGCCCTTCTTCTGGCTTCTGTATATCAAAAGGCAAGAAATAAATCATTGGCTTCAAGCCGTGAAAAACATTCCCTGTGGTTAGAGATGCTAGCATAGATGCTAGAGATGCTATTAGACATTTGAGCGTGGTTCGAACGCTCTGCGCTGGCTTTTTTTTGTGCGATGCTAGTGCTGTGCGCTATGCTTTTTTTTCTTTTTCTTTTCTTTTTTTTTTTTTTTATTGCCAATGCATGAACAACGATTCGTTCCAGGCATGTTTATAAATCAAGCTCCAGCAGTAGGAGGCCCCTAATTTGATTATATCCTGCCGCCATTTATTTCAGTCTCAGCAGCCATGATGACACCTCTCTCTCACTAATGAATCGATCACAGAGTGAAAAATGTCACTTTGCACCGCAGTTCGTAAAACAAGTCGAAAGACTTTTTAAGGGCGTCATTAGCTCAGAAAACCAAATAGAGTCGCGTTAAATCCATGCTCCCAGTCAGAGCGCCTCTCGCAAATCCTCCGTCATCATTTCAGCAGAATAAATCAGAGAAATATTTGTTCTTGCAAATTAGCATGCGTGGCTGAGGTTAGCAAAGGAGCGGTGTTGGGTTAGTTACTCATTAAAACAATTTTTTTTAAAAGAAACGTAATCCGCTACAGATGAACAATTACTACTTTAAAATTGTAATCTGATTACATTATTGATTACTGCATGTAAAGGTGATCAGATTACTAATTGCTTTACTTTCACAGTACTTTCAAAACCTATAAAAATACACTACAAAGTCAAACTCATAGGTCTTTCAGTAATTTTAGCGCGCGTCAGTGTATGACACGATCAGAAAAAGTCGGATTGATCATAAAACTTGCCTCGGATGTCGTCACTGTTTGTAGGACGACCAGACCGATAAAATATAAACTTTTCTAACTAGGCTAGTTTGATGTTTCTAGCTAAGTGGATGCACAGCTAAGCTATCATTGTATGGGTTTAGCTGCTACACTGCCATGGAATGTACATAATCTTTCCTTATGCTCTGCTCATATCATGTTCACATAAACTGGAACTCGTATAGACATTTACACACCTTGTCTTAGTGCTCAGCATCAGAAGATGTTCGTTTCAACCCCTTTACTGGTTTAAAAAAAAATAAATCGGCGTATATCCATGTTCCCCTCACACTGACTGTGAGCTAGCGTTTGGTAGAATTGAGACCCGTCAGCCAATAACACACGAGTGTTTCCACGTATTCTCCTGTAAACCCTGTCTGATCGGTCTCGCCTCCGTTCACTGAAGATATAAAATTACAACACCGCCGTCTCGTTTTACTGACGTTCAGCTACGTAATGACGAACCGCTCCAAGTGGAGAATTATTCGCGGCTAAAGACAAAATCTTCGGGGTAAAACGCGATTTATTTTATAATAAATTGTTTTCTTAACAATAGATTTGTAACGCAAGTAACGTGATTTTATTGGTATCAGTAACTGTAATCAAATTAGTTAAAATGACAGTTACACACGACTCTGCAAAGGATCTGGCTTACGAAAGGTGGCTGTTAAAAGTTCTTGGAGGGCTGGGAGGTGTACTGACAGTGGAACATGACAGTGGTAATTAGCTGTCATGGGTCAGTCCACCACTTTATAACACACCAGATATCTGACAAGAGCACTAATAAACCATTCCTCTGTGTCTCTCCTTCCAGCCTTCCGACATTAGCCTATTCCAGTTCCACAAACAGTGACTAATCCATTCCTATTTCTCCATGACACACTTCTTTTTCCGAAAATACCAGTGTTACTCATGACCCCTTTTTTCTTGGTTGGCTGCTGATCAGTGGATCCAAATTTGCTTTGCTGTTTAGGAGGCACAGACTCTCATTAGTTACGATTTGTGTGTGTTTAAAGTGGGCTGATAATTGGAGCCATAAGGAGATGTTTACCTCGTGGCATCGCATCAATTGGCTCCAAGAACTTCTCGTTCTTGCAGCTACATCGATTTCCGTGCGGGACACGGACGTGCTAAGTGCCGTTTGATGCTAGGTTTATTAGCACAGAGTAAACATCATCGAATGCAGGTAAACAACATTAGAGTCTGTTTTTGTGACCAGTTTGCCAGTCAAGAAGAGGGATCAGATGCCGCTAACGCAGACGATTAAACGATAGACGTTGTGATTGAATTCTTTCACTTAATATATGTGAGGGTTGCGGTGGGAAGGAGGAGCTTTAAAGCACGTAATAGTTTGTACATCAGAGGCTCCTTTCATCATGACATGTCCACAATTAAGAAAAGAACAAAGACCTACAAGAAGCAGACACGTATATTTTCCCAAGCATGAGGTACTGACGCAAGGATATCATCTTTCACTTTTCCAATTACTCAAGTCTAGCCTCTGGACTGTTGATGCAAATCTGTACGCTTTGTTGTGTGCTTATTGAATAATCGGAGCTCAGTGGGAAGGAGCTCTGCTGGAGGTTATTTCTCCGTGCCGTTCTGAGGGGTCAAAATCCGGCAAGGCTGCTAGTGAGCCTGGGGCTAGTGTAACCTGCCAACTCTAGCATTGTTTGAGCTCAATTCATGCATACCATGGATACACAGCCTCCTTAATACATTACAAACATTTAGAGCCATGTGAAGTAAATTTATATGGGGGAATTTGAACAAATCTGTACTAATTCACTCAAATTCACATGGTGTTCTAATTGAAAGGCAGTTACCCAAGAATGCATGCTTTTTGGCCAGCATTTGCCCCAGAGATGAAGCGTGTCCCATTTGGAAGGCAGCTGCCCAGCTGAATCTTGGCCAAACTTAATGGCAGCATCAGATATTTCTTGGTGTAGTCCACTGGTCCTGGAGAGCCCCTGTTCTGCAAATTTGAGTGTTTTGCCTGCTCTAATACACCTAATTCAACATATAAAGGGTTGTTAATTAGATTATTAATTAGATCAATTGTGTTTGGAGCAGGGAAAACACTGTAATATGTAGGAACTCTTTATCTAGTGATCTAGTGGTTCCATGAAAGTTTTGACAAAGATGGTGGACCAATCCCTGTATGCCTCTTGCCTGTTTGTCGTTATAGGTTTACCAGATATTGTTCAGTTGTCAAAATCAACAATGGTGTGTGTATCTAGCTTGTAAAGCTAACATGCTAACCATTGTGTTAGGGATATACTTTCAAAGTCGATTCAGCATAGGATTTGATTTGAGATATTGTCCAAACCAGTCCATTGATGACATTTATGCCATTAATGTGAAATATGTTGACCGCAGTTACACAAATCTTGCACGGGAACTCGGATCACGACTCATTTGAAACTCCGACGATGCACATGACTTGGCGGCAGAAACGCGCAGTTACTCGCCTGTAGAGATTACTGAGTCAATACCGGATGAGCATCAGATATCAGCCAGTAACTAGAACTCAGTGGATCCACCTCACCATTAAAGCAAACTTAGTTCGGGTCACCCCCTAGCTATGTTATTCAGCAAACTTTAATAATGTTCTGCACCAAAACAACAGCTGCCAAAAGGGTGACCCAGACTTGATGCCTGCCAAGGTTCCTTTTCAATTAAAATGCTGCCCAGAAACAGGGAGTTTAGAAGAATGTGGCTGCTCAGGCAGCTGCCTGTGCAATGAAATGCAGCTTCACACACACTCTCTCATATACACACCCAGGTTGGTCAGATTGGTATGCCGTCGCATGGCTTGAGTGACATTTACCTCTTTGCTCTCGCCTCTGCACGTCCTGCTCACTTCTCTTGGCATCTGCTCTGCGATGCGGAACAGGGGCTGACCAGCAGCCATTTTCCCAATAAATCTCTTTGGTGTGCATACAAATGAGCTGCTCTGCCCCTGTTCTTGCTTTCGCCTGCCTCTGAGCATAAATTAACCTTCGTCATATACCACCCACAGGGCTGCTTGGAAAACCATTGTTTTTCCCTGAGTAGTGGTCAGCCATTATTATTGAGCACAAGATCTGAGATCACACCGTCAGCTTTTTTAAAAACAGTCCCAGATCAGCAGCTCTTGCAGCATTTGATGCGTTAAGGACATGCGACAGAGTGCCGCGTGCTAGCCTTTTGAGATTCCTGCCATTGGTGGTAGAGGCTTTGTGGTTGTAGTTCTAGGTGACCAGAATGTTTGTGTTCAAATCTCATCCTTGTTGGTCCCCCTTAACTTTGTTAGCCATTCGTTTAATTGGATTCTCTGTTACTTATATGTGATTTTGGATAAAAGCCCTTTGGCTTCTACGGGAATAAATGCAGATGATTGAAACAGAGCTGTCTGGTGGGTTGGGAAACAAAACAGCCCAGACAGGCATTTTAATTACAGTTGGTTTAATCTGATTTATTATTAATGTTTTGCTGAAGGATAGCAGCCATATGCTGCAGGGTTCACTCAAGGTTGTGTCCCTGGGAAGACTGTATATTTCTATTTTTTTTTATTATTATAATATTTTTTTTACAAAAATCTGTATAAATCTCCTATTGTTCAATTATACCTGCCGTTTCCCAGTGAAGTAACTGTCCCCCACAGCATTTTGTAACTCCAGACCTAAACTTCAGATGTTTATCAAAATCTAAGACAGGATCCGGTCCATGCATACAGATGAGAAGTTGGGAGGTTTCGTCTTGCTCAAGGCCCCATCAGTGTTGCTCTAGCTCTCCGGAGTTTCGAACTCTCCTTGCAGCACAAAAGCTTAACCGCTGAGCCGCCGCCACATGATTAGTTGCGAAAGTAAAACTGTCAGACCTGAACACATCCAGAGGAGAATGCTAATGCTCTGTTTTGCTATTCTGAGGATTTCCAACCACACGCTGAGATTTAACCTCTGACGTGATTCTGGTTTCCTTAGTTCGATCAGCAGGAACTGGTCAGTTAGTATCTCCCAGGGGCAGATACTAACATGGTGTGGCAGAATTGTTATTATTTTATACACAGATATTAGAAGATCTTTGGTAGGGTTACCAGGTCTGCATCTTAAAGCACCAAAATGGCTGTTCAAAATCATCCCAAAAACCAGTTCTGTAACAAAATATAACAAAAGAAATACCCACTCCAAACCATACACCAGGGGTGCACAGTTAGTCCTGGAGGGTGAGGTCCAGCACTGATCTTCCTGCTCTGACACACCTGCTAAACATAGTCAGCTGGTAAGTTGAGTAAGGTGTCTTTGAACAGGAAAACATTAGGGCACTGGGCTACTGATTGGAAGGTCATAAGTTCAAATCCCAGCACTACCAATCTGACACTATTAGGTCATCAAGAAAGACCCTTAACTGCTCAGTTGAATCCTGTCTTTATCCAAATGAGCAGTTAATATATTCCAACCTACGGAAATTTTTTATAGTAAAAACACAGATCTGGCAACACTTTTCCTTCACTTTATCTTCACTTTTTAACTTAATACCTGCTCATTTCTTTAACATTTATTCCCTGGTTCATGATGATAAATTTATTCATAAACCCGCAAAGCACTTTGAAATTACCGTTGTGTACAAAATGTGCTTTTTTATTCCTTACATTTCCATTAAAAAAAAAAAAGGTGACCGCTAATTTGACCACAGTGCACCTTTCAGGATGTGTCACATTCTATTAGCGAATGTGTCACATTCTCTTACTCGGAGACTTGAGATTTGCCGCAAGAGCTGAAAGCTTGTTATTATGAGTGATGAGTAAAACATGGGCATTTTGGCCAGCCGATTCAGATTCGAGCAAGATTTTAATTGCTTTTGAAAACTTAATTACTTCACCACAAAAGCAGTATTGGTCATGCAGTTGGTAGCCTGTGAGTGCAGAGCCAGCACATTGGTGATGCAGATTGGAGTCAATGCTCAGGAACAGAAGATTGCAGAACATCTGGTCGTTTTTAAACTGAGGGGTTGGGTGGGTGGGTGGGGGGTTACACTATGGTGGCTTAGTGCTTAGCACATTTGCCTCGCACCTTGGGGGTTGGGGGTTGAAATCCCGCCTCACTGCAATCCCAGTGTGCACAGAGTCTGTATGTTCTCCTTGTGCTTTGGGGGGTTTCTTCCGGGTTCTCCGGTTTCCTCCCCGAGTCCGAAGACGTGCGTTATTCTAATTGGCATTTCCAAATTGTCCGTAGTGTGCGATTGTTCTGTGATGGGTTGGCACCCTGTCCAGGGTGTTCTCTGGGATATCCTCCAGGCTCCGCTGCAACCACATGTAGGATAAGTGGCATGGAAGATGGATTAGCAGTTTGGAAAAGCGCCAAGTTAATATCTCAGCTGTCAGTTACTGGTCTATAGAAGAAACGCTTGTGAATGTGCTTGAATAAAAGATGACAATTACACGTCTTGTCCAGGATGAGATCCGTGTGTTGTGTAAAGACAATTAAAAAAATAAAAAGATGGAAGCAAAACTTGCAGATCCAATGAAGGAAGTTAACTAATCTGGCGGGTTTGTTGCAGTTGTAACCCCATTTATTAGGGAATCCTCCAACTCCAAACCGATCTGATTTTCCAGCACTTCCTCCACATCTGGACAATCTCAGGTCCAAACACTTTCTTTCCTGCCCCGTTTTGATGTGATCCGCGGGGATCTAGCCCATCCTCCATTTCAATTCTGCTGCTGTGTCAGAGCCTTTACTGCCGTAATCTCAGCGCTTCAGAGGAGAGCGGTGTTTAAAGTGCGTAAAGGGAAGTGATGGAACGACTCCGTGATATCAGGATGTCGTTATGACTGATGGCACACACACCGGTGTTTATAATTGAGTAGAGAAGCACTGGATGACTGTAGCTGTTAGGTGTGGTGTTTACGAGCAGTGGTTGATGATGTTGAGATCTATGTCGCTCTCTGTGTGTGTGTGTGTGTGTGTGTGATAGAGAGAGAGAGAGGCACTGCGACATGGCGAGCGCTTATTAAGATGCACGGCACCATTCCCCTCCGGCTGCCTGAGTTTTAGTACTTTCACTGAGCTCCAGAATTATGATGGAATATTCCGGTTTTAGGACAGAGCTCCGTAATGTGTGAAGGGCAAAGCATTGCTAGTCAGAGCAGGCCAAGAGCAGCTGGAACAAGAATACGCATATGGATGTGTGTGTGCGTGCGTGCAGGGGGGTATGCAACGCTATGCATTATGATTCTGGTCTGCTATTATACATAATGGCATCACACACACACACACACACACACACACACACACACGAAAAAAAAAACAAACCCCAGCACGTCGGTTGCAATTTGCCACATGATTTTTAAACAGGTCCGGCAGTTTTAAAGAAAAACCATACCAGAGTAAAAATCTGCAAATAATTGTCCTACACTGTTATCATCACGTGAGCATTTTATATCGGAACGATGGACGCATTTTGTTTCATTTTCGTACGTATCAAGTCGTTAACCCCGCCCCCTCACCCCCAATCCCAACCGTAACATTCATAAACTTTTTCATTCAGATTCAGTCTAATCGGTTAGAACTTGTTATAAATTGGCAACACTGAGACCATACTGTCTTTGGACTGGTGGAGGAAACCGGAGTACCCGGAGGAAACCCTCAAAGCACGGGGAGATCATGCAATCTCCACGCACACAGGGCGGAGGCGGGAATCGAACCCCCAACCCCCCCAACGGACGAAAAACAGAAAAAGATCACTATCGATGTATCTAGTATTTTCTATTAAACCAGTTATACGATTATTAAACCTATTTCCTATCAGACATTTGTACTATTTCAAGCTTGAAATGGGCTTGTTGTATTGGTAGGTTTCAATTTTAAGCATTATATATAGAAAGAAGCCAATAGAATAAAAAAAATAATAGTTTCACACATGTAAAGGCATCTAGAAACAAGCTGAATATATACAGTGTGTATATATATATATATATATATATATATATATATATATATATATCTCAAGATGCAGTATATATTTTTAAACCATACAGCTCTACTATTCC
>JANDJT010000167.1:15748221-15766832 GCA_024331685.1 Stegophilus panzeri
AGAGAGAGTGAGTGTGTGTGTGTGAGAGAGAGAGAGTGTGTGTGTGTGTGTGAGAGAGAGAGTGTGTGTGAGAGAGAGAGAGAGTGTGTGTGTGAGAGAGAGTGCGTGTGTGTGTGTGTGTGTGTGAGAGAGAGAGAGAGAGAGAGTGTGTGTGTATGAGAGAGAGAGTGTGTGAGAGAGAGAGAGAGTGTGTGTGTGTATGAGAGAGAGAGTGAGAGTGTGTGTGTGTATGAGAGAGAGAGAGAGTGTGTGTGTGTGTATGAGAGAGAGAGAGAGAGAGTATGTGTGAGAGAGAGAGTGAGTGTGTGTGTGTGTGAAAGAGAGAGAGTGATCAGGACAGGAGGAGATGCAGAGAGACTGTGTGAGAGATGGAGATTGTAGTAAGAAAGGAAGGGATTGGAGAGGAGAGAGATAGTAGTGGGAGAGATGGAGAGGTGGATATGGAGCTAGTGTGAGAGAGAAATGCAAGAGCAAGACAGAGATGGAGAGAGAGATGGAGAGAGAGATGGAGATAGAGATGCAGATAGAGATGGGTGGAGATACAAATGGGGATTGCAAGAAAGAGATAGAGACAGGAGTAGTGAAAGACCACAAGCGGGTTAGCAAGAGAAGGAATGGGGGATGGAAATGGAGGAGGATAGAGTAGTGAGTGAAAGTGATGGAAATGGAGATGAGTTAGTGAGGCATGGATGGAGAGATGGAGATGAAATGTGAGTGGAAAGAGAGAAAGAAATTGATATGGAGACCTGGAAATGGAGAGGTAATGAAGCTGGAGAAGGGTTAGTGATAAAGAGATGGGGTAGCGGTAAAGAGTTGGACAAAAGACGGATGTAGAGATGCAGAGACATGGAGATGCTAGCAGTAGAAATTAGGACATGAGTGAAGGATGGAGAAACGAAGAGATGGAGACGGTCTAGCAAGGGAGAGGTCGAGGAGAGGTGAGGGAAGGAAGACGTGAGAGAAATGAAGAGATTGAGATGTGGTAGCGAAGAGAAAGGGGTCGAGAGATTAAGATGGAGTAGCAAAGGAGAGATGCAGTTGGATTAGTGAGGGACAGGAGGAAAGAGATAGATTTGTAGATGGGCTGGAAATATAGAGAGGTGGAGATCTGGTAACAAGGGAAAGAGAGATGGAGAGATGGAGATAAACCTCAGCCTCAACAGATTCTTTTTGGCTCTCATTATCTCTTTCTCTCTTTTCTTTTCTTTAGCCATCTCTTGCCCATTTTATTGGTAAAGCCTCAATGTATGTGTGTGTGTGTGTGTGTGTGTGTGTGTGTGTGTGTTTGTTTACCCGATTCCGAGGAACCACAGGAGGCTGATTAAAAGCCAAACTTGGGGCGTGTGGGCAGATTAAAAGGTCGAACCAGGGCACCCCATGGGGCAGAGTGACACTGACTTCGCTAGCCTGGGGAACACACCCCAAATCAGCGGCACTCAGAGAAAAGAGAGAGAAAAGAGAGAGCGAGAAACACAAGGAGTAATTACTCTGCTATTACAGTTCAGGCTGTGAATTTGGACGCTGCTTTCGGAAACCCAACCGCGGTGTCCATTTGCATTCTGTGTGCTTTCTGTTGCGTCCTGAGAGCAGCGAGCTTGATTAAAATGTAGATGCATAGCCGAGCCGCTCAGATTGAGAAGGGAAAGAGGGAGGGAGGGAGGGACGCCAAGAGCGCATCAGCTGCTAATGGAACTTCAAACGGATGTGGTTTATTGCTCTTGCGTAGCATCGAGAAAGCTATTTTATGCCACACTCACGGTAAAAGTCATCTCACTGCCTTTATCCTTCTCTCTCTCCGTTTGTCTGTCGGCGCCCAGGTGGGCGCATCGATCCGATCGGCAGAGCTGTAGCGTTTCCAGGGAGCTGCTCGCTAAACACCACTGTCTCGGCTTCGCACGCCGACCGCGTTTGTTTTGTCTCTAAGACGCTCGTTGACGAAGAGGAATAAAAGACTTTAAAGACTGATTTTACAGCACACATGGAGTAGAAAGAAATAGAGGAATTTTTATTTGATGACTTTACAGAGTTTTCCATGTTGAACTGAGTTTGCAAAACCAGAACAAATGAAATAAATATAAGAACAAACGTAAGAAATGACACAATACGAAGCTTCTAAGACGAACAATAAGAGCAACAATACCAGAAGCAGAGGATCAGTCCTGAAAACCGGAGGAAAAAAACCTTAGAGAGCTATAGAGAGCTGTGAGCTATATGGTTTAGCTAGCTAGGCTAATATAACCTAGCTAGGCTAATATAACATCGGCTTGTTTAGCTTTCCCTTGAAACTGGATTTATTCTGCTTCACTATCACAATTAAAGCAAGGGTGTTTTTTTTTTTTTTTTTTTTTGGTAAAATAAAATTTAGCCAGCAAGATTTTTTTTTTTTTTTTTGCTAATTAAGATTAGCGCGCTTAAGTAGAACCTTACCCTTAATCCTGGAAACTCGCCAGCTTACTGAAAGCAAAGTTTCGGCTCCGTCCACATTAATCCAGATCAATTTGAACGCGCATCTTTTTCTCTACGTTTTTGGCCTTCCGTCCACACCGAGACGGCGTTTTTGTCCAGTGAAAATGGCGCTTTTCAAAAACGCTCTCCCGAGTGGATGAACGGCGTTTTTATGCGTTGTTGCGTGGCCTGACAAAATGGAGATATTCAAAAGCAGTGACGTGTTTTTACTCACGTGATGCAGTCATGTGACCCATTCGACTCAAGACAAACGAACAAGACGGTGGACGATGTACTGCAGTTGTTGCGCGTGCTGTCCAGTTCGATAGCGTCATTAAAGATGAATGTCACTTTGTACGACCTTCCGATCGAATTTTTAACGAACGCCTGATGGAAACGACGCACGCCGATGCTTCTTACGTTTTTACTTTTTCCACGGATAAACGTGGAACGAAGCCTTTAGATATTCTTAACTGGTGTTCATTTTGATGCTAGCTTGATGCTAGCTTTCACTGATTTGACTGATATGCTTAGCTGACGGAGCAAAAATATAAACTATCACCACCCAGGATTTCTCTGTTAATGCACAATAGCTGATTACAATCAATAATCAGAACAAAGCTGACACCGCTTGTCGATCAGCAGTCAGCCCATACAAGCCGAGTGTAGCGCCAACCTTTCCCCAGGACGGCTAGCCGAGCCCAGAGCTATCAGCTTGACAGCACCAAAATGAGTCCTCTTATTGAAGTCGTATATAGCAGCTGTTATCTGATTCAGACCTTCTGCGCTAGAAAAGTGAGTTTCTTCTCTGTGGTTTTCTGTTTTATCGCAGGACATCTCAATGTTCTTTGAGTTCACTCTAAGGCCGGGGCTCGAGACAAGGCCGCACGTTGTTCATTTGCTAACGAGCAGGCTCTGATTAAAAGCCACAGACGGCGCTGATTGCGGATCAGAGCAGGGAGGAAGTGCCTGCAGCGAGGTGTGAGATCTGTCACAGCGTGCAACTCCTAATGAGCCGGTGTCATGAGCCGGCGCCTCATCTTCTATCTCACACCAACAGAGAATGAAACAAGCACGAGGACAAAAACGCTGCTGATTCATGCATAAGACTGCACAAGTTGAGGAGCAATCATAGCACAGGAGGGTTGATAATCTTAAGCAGTTGCTTTAAATGGATATGATCCTGGGTGTCTGAATATTAGAGCATAAATTTTGGTCAAATGAGAACTGAATGGAAATAGAAGTAGATCGTGTCTCAGACCTGGAGAAGAAACTCAATATAAAGAATGTTAAAAGGACATTTTCCTGAACATCGCTAATGTTTTCACATCAACTACAGTAATAATCTTGGGTTGTAGAGAAAAATAGAAAAATCATTTATGGTTGGTCAATAAATGCACTAGCACAGAGGTTGTAAACTGGTGGACTCAGAGAAGCGGACCAAGCCTACTTGAAGAACTAATGTAAGTGATCCAATAAACGTATGAACAAACGGTCCGTAGTTCAGTGACCCTAGTTTTCTAAACATCAACACCTTCTCGACTTTTGTAGCAGATACTCTTTGGTGGTTTATCCAGTCACATTTACATATTTATGTAAATTATCTAGCTTAAGCCATCTCATTGGACCAGGGACTATCTACAGGACTAGAGAGTTTCATAGATTTTCATCGATTTTATTTACCATCTTTGGTCCGAACTGACGACGTGGCTTGTTTAAAGAAAAGTCCATCAATCCATCTTCTGTACCGTTTAGCCTACACAGCATCACGGGGAGCCTGGAGCCTATCCCAGGGGACTCGGGGCACAAGGCATGTGACACCCTGGATGGGTTGCCAACCCATCGCAGGGCACAATCACACACACACTTATTCACACACTACGGACAATTTACAGACACCAATCAGCCTACAATGCATGTCTTTGGACTGAGGGTAGAAAACTGGAGTACCCGGAGGAAACCACCAAAGCAGGGAAGAACATGCAAACTCTGCACACACAGGGCAGAGGCGGAAATCGACCCCCTCAACCCCGGAGGTGTGAGGCAAAGGTGCTAACCTCCGTGCCCCTAAAAGAAAAGTCGACAATGAAAACAGAATGTTTAAAGATGATTAAACCATGAGTTGTGTCTTTTTCTACCTGTGTAAAATTCAATATAGACATATCTTGACTGTTTGAGTCTGTGGCAGTAGTCAAAATGTAACGTGAAGGAGATGGGCAGTTTTTTAAATCCCATTCCCATCCTCTCAGCAAGCAATTCTGACCAATCCCTGCCACTCCAACAGAAAGCCTGACCAATTCCAGCCACACCCACAGAAAGTCTGACCAATCCCAGCCACTCCCACAGAAAGTCTGACCAATTCCAGCCACACCCACAGAAAATCTGACCAATCCCAGCCACACCCACAGAAAGTCTGACCAATCCCAGCCACTCCAAGAGAAAGTCTGACTGATTCCAGCCACACACACAGAAAGTCTGACCAATCCCAGCCACTCCAACAGAAAGTCTGACCAATTCCAGCCACTCTTGAAGGAATTCTGACCAATCCCAACCGCTCCCACAGATAGTTTGACCAATCCCAGCCACTCGTGAAGGAATTCTGACCAATTCCAACCGCTCCCATAGAAATTTTGACCCGTTCTGCCAACCCTGCAGAAAGTTTGACCAATCTGGGCTACTCCTGAAGGAATTCAAACCAATCCTAACTGCTCCCACAGAAAGTTTGACCACTTACTGCTGCTCCCTCAAAAAATATTGACCAATCCCCCCTGGTCCTACAGAACATTTGACCATTCCCAGCCACTCATGGAGGAACTCCAGAAATTTTGATCAATCCTGGTCCCTCATGAAGGAATTCTGCCCTCTCTCATAGAAAATTTGACTAGTCCCACTCATGGCTATAGAAAGTTTGGCCAATCCCGGCTGCTCCCACAGAACTTTTTACCCATCACGGCCACGCCTAAAAAAATTCTGACCAATCCCGCCCACCTCCTACTTGAAGGAATTCTGACCAATCCCGTCCTGCCCAGCAGAATGTTTGACCAGTTCATGTCCACTGCTGCAGTCATTACTGTTTGCACCTGCGATATTTTCTGATGAACTTAGTTTGTACTATTTCTCAAAATAGAAACAAATGAATAATTTAAACCACCATGACCCTGACCAGAAAGACGATAAATGAATGAAAACAGTAAATGTGTCTCGCAGCGCTGTGCACCACCACATATACTCTCATGTTAATGAACGTACCCTTTAAGCAAAAAAGTATTCCATTTAGTGTATCCAGCACACATCCAAACGCCTGTAACCAAAAATAGCATGATGGACTGACATTTCAGTCACAATACAGTGTGGAATCCAATATTCACTCTTCTCGACATCAAGTTAAATGGCTCTTAACCTCCAATGCTGCATCAGAGAGTGCTTTGTTCACCTCTGGCATCCTTGCAGCTCCTGTTTCTGTTGCCTTGGATTTAAATGCCATCACAGATAGCCACACACTTTCTTTTTCCTCTTTCCGTGGCGGATTTACAGAAGGGCTGAGAGAATGTGAGCGATTTCTTTGGGCGCTGTCGAGATCCTCGATGTGGAGAAATAAAGAACAGGTTGAGTCTGCCGAGTCATCTCTTCCATTCAACATGTCCCCGGTTACAGTGTGTACTCATTATCATGCTTCTCCACACGGGGTGTCCATCAGATGAAGTTGCCTGCCTAACTAATTAAAGAGCTATTTATCAAGATCAGGTAGAACCGCCACCGCCCACCCCACTCTCGCTGCGTTAACCTACAGTAATTGGATGATGTTTTCCTTAATGCAATCCTAGCACTCCGGTCACATTGATCCACTGCTTAATGGCATGTGTTCACTCTCCAGCTTTTTTAATACAGCGGGTTTCTTAAATGACTGGGTGGCATTGTGATATTCTCAAAGCGAGAGACGAATCTGTCGATGCCGAAGAAAGTGCAGGTCAGCAATCTTACATGGCTTCAATTTAAAGAGATCATTGTACTAGTAGTATCAGCATAGCATCCGTGAAGGAATTGGCAGGTATTTTCAGGCTTTCAAGTATCTGCAATGTCTCAGGTCAGCTGCACAGGGCTTCTGTCTGAAACATGGCCCCGTTGTTCTTAATGGACGGGAAAAAAAGGAGCCGAGCTGAAATGGAGGTTGCGGTGTCTGGAATTGAATGTAAATGGATTACCGCAGAACAGGGACCGGCACCCGGCGAGGCGCAATATACAATTCAGGACACATCTAACTTGGAATGAAATGGCAGCCCTTGAACCCAGCTGAAGGTTGCAGCTCCAGATATCGTGAACAAATAATAAGCTGTCTGAAAACAAAACATGTAAACAATGAGTTTTGAACGAGAGTCCAAAATCGTGATGCAGTTCTTCAATTAGAAATTGTTCAAATACCAACCTGCGATGCTACAAGCGAGGTTTTAAAATCTCAGCTGAACTATCTTCCGAAGGGGTGCTCGGGAAAACCAGCACACTGTAATGGAAAAACGAGAGCCAAGAAACGGCAAAGAAACGTCTGTGAATTTTCCGTATGGGTTTTTAGACACTTCAAATATGTCACATTTATCACATGTAGATCGCGTACTATATTTCACGATTCATTTATTTTCACACATGATTTGTTTTTTTTCTTGCACGACTCATTTATTTACACCTGTAGGAAATTTTTAACATCATATTTTGACTTGAGAATTTCTGGGCATAACATGTTGAAATGCTTTTGCACATATTACTCACAAAATCACGTGAAATGGATGCGAATGTTTCATAAGGGAACCTTATTAAAAGCTCTCGCTCAGGTCCTGGCAAGACAGGAAACAGACCTGTGTGAAGCCATCCAGCAATCAGGTGCCACATTCATGTGTTTTCACTAATGAGGCTTTTCAGCTCCAGCAGCAGGGCGGGCTTTAAATAACCGAGTCTTTAAATCCAATCAGATGCTCAGATCAGTGTTACCCTGGCAACAAATTAAAAGCCCTTTTTAATCACTCTAGCCTTGATGAAACGTTAGATTTGTGACTGTTTTAAGCTTTAATTATTGGTACACAATGATGTTTTCATTATTAACACATTCTCAGTACGGGATGGAACTAATTTGTAACGTTTTAAGAAACAACGTCTCCAGAACTTGATTCTGGAATACAAGCACGGTAGACGAGTAGATCACGTATTTCCTTGTGCAGGAGATAAAAGCGTACTGAGAGACTACCTAGAGGAATAGATTAGCGCCTGAGACTGATAAATGGACCAAGGTTTTTTGCTAGAACGTCTTTTCTCAAGGTCGTGATGTGGAGCTGTAGGTGTCCCATCTTGGGTCCAAAGCCTGCAGCGCTGGCTCGGATTCGGGACACCTGCTCACTCAACTAAGACTTACTTGATTCCTGAGAACCTGTGCCAAGAGGGAGTTACCCTTACCACCATTCCAGCACATATCCGTCCAAAGTGTGCCAATCTGGAGCCTTCCAAGGACTCTGTGTACAGAAATAATGGAGCCTGAAATGTCCAAGGCCATTCGAGTCTGTGATGAAAAATTTGATGCATGGTCTGTGATCTCATGCTTGGGCACATATGTTGCAGGATATGGTCTGTTTAATCAACCAACCAACCACCCCCAACACCCCCTACACCTTACCGAGAAATCAGTAAAGCTCCGGTTCCATCCAGTCAACCTGCATACGGATGACTTGCTGTTGCTGCTCTTACTGCCGGTACTTGTCTTAAATAATGTTTCGTAGCTTAAGTAGAAAGTGTCACATGGTCCAGGTTCTATTGAATTCCCTGATTGTATCTTCATGGGTGATTAATATCAGAAATGACAGAACAATAAGTACACAGCCTCTCTAAACAAAAAGGTTTGATTTTGGTTTCTTTTGCCATCTGTGCTCGGCCTTGCAGGCGAGAAATAAAAGATTACCTTCAGACCATACCATTATTTTTGGTGATGGCACTCATACATCACGTGCAGAAGGTGCCTGTCGCTGGTCCATGACTGCCCTGGAATACAGAGCAGGACCTTTTTTATTTTTCCTTTTTACAGAGCAAACGATTAGGTCCATTCTGAAACTGTAGCGGGATCTGAGGGCATTTAGGAGTGCTACTTGATACCAAAGTGATACTTGAGGTGGAAAGTTGGACTCTACCAGGTCATTTTACTACCATTCATGTTCTATTAAAATACCAGACCACTCGATGTTGCAGGCTAGTCCGTTGTCTCTGCTAATCTCCATGACACTTGTCTGGTCTAAGATTCTGAGTGCATTACCAGTCATTTGGATGCTTGCCACCTCGACTTTAATTTCATCATTTTGCCGTAGAACTAAGAGCTCCAGAAAGGGCAGATATTGCTCAGTTCTGATGCTGAGGAGAAATTCTCTCCCGTCTGTAATGTATATTCTTAAGAGTTCTAAGAGCAAGAAAATGTATGCAGCAGGCAGCCATTTTCTTCTCCTCTGATCCATCAAACAGCATTCAACTGCATAGCGACCCTTTGTTAAAGAATACGGTGCAAATTCTGCTTACGCTTGGGTGTAAATGAGTCAGGAGTTCTCTGTAATGGCTGGCAGCTTTGGATTCAATGCCCAAGCTGACTGATTTATAGTCGAGCCAATGGTCCCTGCCATTTGTGTAATGTTAAACCATTTTGTGACCAACTGATATAATGAGATTTTGAACCTGACCTGCAGATCCAAGCTATGAGATCGATACAGTTCTGATCAAGATGGCTTAAATGACTTTTGATGAGATTCACTGAGGTAATTACACACACATATACACACACACACACACACAGCTACCCACATACACACAGCTACCCACATACACACGCAGTCCACTCAATGATTGTGCAGTTCCATTTGGCTCTAATAGGAGACCTTCATCAGCTATTGATTTGGGAGTTGCAGAGGCACATGCTGGCAGTATTGCACGCCATCTTGCTTCCCTCTTTCTCTTTTCTCTCTCACTTGCACTCTTTCACTCCCCCTCCACTCTGAATCGCTCTCTCAAGCTCAGATCTCATCAAGCGCTCTTTCTGTGTTTGCCAAACATCTTCTGTCATTACCTTGAAGGTCACCGGAGAAGTCGTTTCAGTTCGGCTCCCCTATAAAACTTCATTCCGTATCAGTTGGAGGTGCTTCAGTTTGATTGGTGTCACTAATAACAGTGCAGTTGCATGTTTTGGTGTTTTGCTCCAGGCCAAATCCTCCGAGCCGGAACCTTACACTTGATTAGCTTCATGATTAAATTTTTTTTTGATCATAGCCTGAAGTAATAAGAGTATCCAGCTTCAAGATGCCTTACAGTGCATTCCATGAATATGGACGACTGTATCAGGGAATGAAGCGATCTGACGGTGAGTCTCGAGGTAAGGCCAATATCAGTATTGGACCAGATTTGGCATTTTCTTATGAGCGCCTGCTCGTTTGCCGCTAATGATATGCTATGATGTGGAGCTCAAATCTAGGGGGCGTGTCACGTCGTGTAATCATTTGACACGACTGTCACTGATGAATCTACAGCCTGAGCTGGAAAGAAATCAACCCCAGCATCATTCCTTGCTTCTTTATACTTTTATGTGTATTTTTCCTCACAACCATTGGTAGGTCCCAAAAATCCAAAATAATCCACCATGTTAAGAGCAAATAATCCGATGTGGATGCTGAAGAAAGAAACCTTACACTATTGTATTTCTGAATAAAAGAAAAATGTGCTTAACCTTGCTAGCCTATTTATACCGTTTATACCCTGACCGATTCTATCTGTTAGACGTCTTTCCCGAGTCACGAGCAAATTAATTGTTTGGGTATCACAGACATTGACCTTTGAATAATGCCCATTATTCATAGTGTAAATAAAACTCTCAGTAATTTCACTTTATTAGCGCCCGGAGACCTCGCTGTAAAAGTAAGGTATTGACGACAGCTTTATTTGTTTCTGCGTATTTAGAAACTGAGGTCAGAGGTGCACGGTGTATTTCTCTGGCTGGTATTCCCTTTTGGCTGTTACTTTCATAACCCTTTCCAAGGATGTGTCGCTTGAGCTGACAGCAGCCAGATAGCATTTACTTTGGTTCATGCAGATGTATGACATGTGGCATGTGGCATAGGACAGTTACGCATAGTTCGCGCCGTCATGACACGCGAGCGCTTATATTGAAAACGAGGAAGCAGGAAGTCGGGGATTATGGGTAACGAGTTTCATCAGGCAGGTTCATTAATAATGTCAGTGTCTACGCACAATGAAACGCAAAAATAGGTCTGTTGTGACTGATTAAACGACTCATACGGATCGCTTTATTTGAGTTTCGAGGAGAACTGATCACCAAGCAAATGGGGCAGTCGTTTCATTAGATCCCGAAAGAACCCGACTCTCTGATTCATTTTCAAATGACCGGAGTTGTACTTTTTGATTTATGGCTTCACAGTCCAAAAAAACAAAAATCACTTTTTTATTCTTTTTTTTTTTTTTTAGAAATGTTCTTTCCTGAAACAGGTCCCTATTGGCCTAAAGGGCAACGGAGTGAGCGATTAATAGAGGAAGTGAGATTAAAAATAAACAATAAAAATAACGGATCTCCATGTCCTTGCTTAATCTGTACAAACGTATACACACGTCTATTAAGACGTGAGATGTGTTATGTCCCGGACGGTAATGCATCTTGCTTGCTCTTTAATACTTGAACAGTCACTAATGCATCCCAGTAGCGCAACCCTTTCTGAAAAGTGAAAGAAAAGAAACACACTTTTCACAAAAAAAAACAAGTTTTTTTTTCCCTTTTCTTTTTATAGTGCTTCAACTTGCCTGACCTTTGAAGATACAAAAGGTTTATAGAAAAGCCTCATCAGGCAGCACGGATTTCTTTGTATCTTTTACTCTATTTTCTTCTACTGAAAAATGCCTCGTGTATTATCGCTTGATGGCCACCAAGCCTCAGCGGGTGAGAATTCACACAGGCTTTCTTCTCACGTGAGTCGAGCCACCACATCCTATATCCCACTGTCCTACTCTGTAAACGCGAGCAAGTGGACACCTGCAGTCCTCAAGGAGACGACAAAGTCCATCGTTCCCACCCAGAGATCAGAGCCAGTTATGCCATATTTGAACCCCAGACGTGGATGGACGTAGTATCCATCGGGATTCAAGCTTGTCTTCCAGCGCTAGGGCAAAGCCGTAGACATTCACACCACTCAGGAGCCCAGAAAGTACAAATCGTACTATGAAAAATGTTCATTTTCTCAGATCAGGCACGCTGTCAGACTCCATGCTGTTGATATCATAGCCTTTTCTTCTTTATCTTGCCTGAGGGGACCAAGATAAAAACTTTTTCGAGCGAGGTCTTACCTTGACTAACATTGTCGCTTAGAGTTAGAACAGAATACTGGTATGATGATGTAACTTGATAAGGCATAATATTATATATATTAAGACATAATATTATATAAGGCAATGTTATGCAATAAGGTTTGCGCTGGATCCGGAGCCTATTAGATGGCACAGGTATAGATAGTATATAATATAAATGTCCCCAGGGCAACAGGTCGAGTTTTAAAACTTCTTTCTATCTTTTTAACATTGTAAGGGTCACAAATTCCTCCTCTTAAACATCTGGTGTGGTACCCAGGAGAGAAGTTGTTTTTTGAGTTCATGTCATGTGCTTTTGTTTTGGCTTCTGTCCTGTCTCCACCCATTTCCTATCATTGGTTTGTTACCTGACTGTGACCACGTGTTACTCCAAGCCTGAGCCGTGTCTCTGTGTTTCAGGCCTTTCGATCATGGAGTATCCTGCTTTAATTTTGCCCACCTGTATTTTGATCCATTAGACAGTCCATTAGACGGTGATATTGGGTTGTATTTCATAGCATTTTAGCTGAAATAAAGCTGGAGTAAACCTGATCTCGGTTCAGTGATGCGGTTACTACCATTGACCGCTGGCTTTTTTTTTTTTCCTCTGTTGCTGGATCTGATTCGATTTTTCTTCTGAAGTGTTAAACCAGTGGGCTTGTTGATAGATATGCCCTGAATCCTTGAGATTCTGGAAAGCCTGGTCAGAATTCATGACGGGTTAGACCTGAATTTATCCAGTGGGCTTGTAGAAGTAAATATTTTATACAGATTAATAGTTCTTCTGCAAATATGGGCCCATGGATGTTTAACACCAGGCTTGCCCTGGGCGGCAAATGAGCACTATCTATAAAACGGATCTGAACAGCATTGGTTAATGGATTGATGTTGTGTAGCGGAGCTTCAGCCCACTTGGGATACCAGGAATGTCATTCCAAGGAACGTTATTGTCCTTCACCTGTCATATCTCTGCATCAATTAGAGGCACTGAGGGACTGATGGGTATCACATTGGCTCATGTAGGAAATTTAATCAGTGGCCCCTGAAAAATGACAATGCTTCCATCCAGTCAATCGCATTCGTCCAATTCTCCGGTGGTCCCCTTGGAACCTAATTGAATTGGCATGTCGAACATTTGCAGCACACACGACAACCGCATGCCGAACGTCAGTCTTAATGCGTTATTCCCTGGATGTGTGCTTCTGAAATGCTCCCTGGCCCATTCTTACTGAACGTGAGGAGGCCAACGTGATTGGTTGGCTTGCCTCGATCGGCAATTATGTGCCTTGCCTGGTGGCATGTGGCTAAACCAAATTAATGGCCCCCATGGAAGAGGTGTCTTTCACAGTGCCTGACGATGGAGCAACATTGCCCCATCCATCAAGCCATGTCCTTGTGTTAACTACAAGGGACTTTCAAAGATGACGGTTCATTCTTAAAAAAATAAATAAATAAATCCTGGCGTGTTTTGATGTTGACAGGGAATATTTAAAAGTGTCTCGTTCATTCGGTCGGATAGGGCAGAACGAGGTCTGAGAGAAGCGATGGTAGAAGTGAAAGGAATTTTTTTATTATAGAAGGCTGTGAAATAAAAAAGCTCCGCTCCTGCTGCGTTCCTGCTTCATCCCCTTGTACATATTTCATCTCAAAGACATTTCTATGTAAATCCAAGCCCTTTCCCGATGGATGAAGAAATCTCATTTGTTAAAAGGAAAAGAGCTTTATTTAAAGGGATTTGTCAGTTTTCTCACCACGCTCTCGAACCAAGCTCGGCTAATGCGTCTTGCTAACTGAACCCTGGCTTATTTTTTTCCATATAGTTAGGCACATGAGAGAATTCTCAGTGTGGGGATAGCCCTCATCCACAACAAGATCGTATCCACAGGAGAATATGTTAAGGCCAGGAAAAGGTGAGGGGTCGTGACTGCTACGGCTAACCTTTTAGCATGGATATTACCATGGAAAACCCACACACTCGGAGACTATGACTGAGATGACAGGAATGTTGGATTACAGAAGGTTGTGTTTGGTTTGTTTTGACATTTACTTTTCAGCAGTGCTAAAAACAAGGGCTTTTTCCAGGGCAGGGAATGTCGGAGTCAGAGATTTCATAATACTTACAGAACAGTGGTAGCAGGAGCAAGCTAATGCAAGCTAATGTGTGTCTCATCATCGAGCTTTTATTTACAACTTAATTACAGGGGCTTGTGTCATAACCATGTCTATGGAAAAGTTAGCAAAACTGACACTGTATGTCAAATTAGAAACAGTTAGCAAATCTGGTGCTTTATGTTGAATTAGCTGATCTTATTAGGTTATCTTGGCTCGTCTCTGAAACAGTTCGAAAAGCTGACTCGGTGTGTCGAGTTAGCTTGTGGTAGAAACGATTAGCAAGTCTTGTGGTGTGTGATGTGTGTTTTGCCTGCATTTTTTGCTGCTGTATGTTGAAACAGCTTGACGTAGAAACACTTAGCAAATCTGACTCTGTATGTCGAATTAGCTTATCTCTGAACAGTTAGCAAATCTGGCTCGGTATGTCGAATTAGCTTATCTCTGAACAGTTAGCAAATCTGACTCTGTATGTCGAATTAGCTTATCTCTGAACAGTTAGCAAATCTGACTCTGTATGTCGAATTAGCTTATCTCTGAACAGTAGGCAAATCTTGAGCGGCGTGCGACATAGCTTATCTTAAAACCAGTCAATCTGACACTGTATGTCAAATTAGCTTGCCTAAGAAACAGCAAATCTAGTGCTGTATGTTGAGTTTGCTTGCTTATCGCTGGAACGGTTAGCCAATCTGACTCCGTATGTCAAGTTAGCTTATCTCGGTAACAGTTAGCAAATCTTCAGCTATATCTCGAGATAGTGTGTCAAAGTTTTGTGTTTTGTGTTAGCAACACAAGCATTGAATTAGCTTGTTTCTGAAACAACACATTTGACTCTGTATTTTGAAGCAGGCCGTCTTTAAAATACAAAATCCGCTGCTGTATATTGATAAAAAATAAGAACGAGCCAACCCGGCTGTGTACTTTAAAGAGAAAATTACGCAGCTGCTAGCCTTACTGCCCCCAGATGATCCATTCCGTGGAAGCAGGGCATGTTTATTTTTCTCAGCCTTGATGGAATAATAAAACGTTTATTTTCGGTGGGTGTTATTACAGTCATTAAAAGAGTTTTTTATATCACAGACGTTTCAAACGCAAGCAAGTTTGTCTCGACTGACAGCCGAGTCTGACAAGCATGTGTGGGTTTGTGATGTGCGCCGTATTGTGATAGATATTGCATCAAGACGCCGACTGTTGTATAATTCCAGCTCTGTTTTTCCACGTCTGTCTGTCTATCTGATTTCCGTACCCTCCTCACGATCCTGGCAGCAAATAACTTTGCAACGCATCCTGAAAGTGACTGCCAGTCGTGTTATCTGTTTTGACACAATAACAAGGATATTTCATTCAGAGTGCTTTAAAGCCTAAAGCCAGAGCTCCCATTCTTCTTCCACAACCATAACAAATTACAAGGAAATGAAGCGAGATGGGGGGGGTGGGGAGTAATCTCATTTAGATTCAGGATATAAACAAAGTTTACATTTGTGTAATTGCTTATGAGACATGACATACATAACCATATGTCTGAGCATTACTAGATTGTTGATCATGATGCATTTGCATATTGAAACAGTGAGATTGTTGTAGCTTTAAATAAATCTTCAGCTACAATCTCCGTGGTGCCAGTAGTAAATTCTTTTAATATGATCATCTCTAGCGCTAGCATCTTGTATCCTCGACCTCTGACTGACTCAGCATGTGCTGCTGCCACGGCTAAAAGGCTGAGCGCTGTCGAGTTGAGATGCTGCGTTTAGGTCTAGCTCGCTCACCATTCAATTCTCCACAGACTGAAAGCTATAAACTCATTGGTTTACTATCGATCTGTTTATCTTCTTAGCACTTAGCTTCCTAGCGTCATCAGGAAGGCAGGAACCATGAGTACACACAGCCTTAGCACAACAATTGAAAGCACAAACATGCTGAATGGAGTGTATTTACACGGTGAACAATCTGAACTTTCATGGATACGATTGAAGGGGGCGGAGTTAGCCGGAGTCTGCTGTTGGCACAAATGAAAGTTTGTTCAGGGTTTTATGACGACTCGTTAGGCACGTACGGTGAATCGTGATTTACTTGCCGCCTCAGTCATTTCCTTGTTGAGAATGGTCAGAATTTATGCATCCTAAGCAGGAAAAATCAGGCAATCGAGACTTCTTTAAAAAACAACAACAACAACAACAACAATATGAATTTCAGCATGATTACACCATCAGTAACATTAGCAAAGCAAATAATGCTTATTTTTATTAACGTTTTCTTTTTAAACAACGAACCAAACAAGCACAATAATCAACTCCTGTGTTAACCAGTGAGTAAAATCACACCCACGTATTCCCATGCTGTAATTTAATTAAATTAAATTTATGGACTGAAAATTAACCTACATTGTTAACATGATTTACGGTTTATTAATGCCATGTTTAGCTGCTGTTAATTAAGAAATAAAACACCTTATAGGTAAAAAATCAGGATTGTTTTGATTGAAGTTGGTTATTTTCCAATAACAGGACATCCTGGAATGTTTTATTTCCTCTCAATTGTTAATTCAATTAAGAACCACGCCTCATACTTTTTCATTTGTTTGTACTGTAGTTACATTTAATGACATTTTACCATGCGATTGCAAAGCGTGAACATCCCCGTCCTGCAGTCCGAGAATCCGGGTGCTCATTAATATTCACGCCGAGCCAATGGAAATCGAGCTAGCGAGCCGTGGTGTTACCAACGGCAACGTAGACGAACCCCCAGCATCGTAGTTCTCCAACATCACACTCCACTGACCTGCGAGCTCCCTCTCGTTATATCTGCCACAGAAATCATGCACGCATCAGTGCAGCCCAATCATTAGACTGAACAGTTTTTAATTATGTAAATTGATTTTTTTTTTTTTTTAAATGAAATGCAGCACGTGTAAACAAATGTGGTGCATTAAACTGGATTAGGGCCTTTATATATGATCTGGATTTGTGTTCATGTACAAATAAAAAAAAAAAAAGAAGAAAAAAAAGGGCCATGTGTCAATAATGTACGTGTCACAACATATTGCCCTTAGTCAAATATTGAAAAGCAGTTAGTCATTCAGGATAGTGTGTGGAGATTACAGAACCAGCTCAGTCGCTGCGTGGTGTAAAGAAAATCCTCAAATTCACCGCGAGACACTTCGGCTGAGCATGCTCGAACGGACGTGGTCAGCTTGAATTGACATAAATCTGAAAAAACAAAAGAACAATATGCTTCTCCGATGAACTGCATATCAATGGCTCTATGCAGATGTACAGTACAGATGTGCAGATGTCCATCCAGCTTTCTATAGTGTTGCTAATGAGTGGCATCTTCACTCCTAGAGTCACATCTGCACCTGTGTCCTCAGACAGAACAATTCCCAAACATACAGTACAGTATCTCTGTCACTAACAAAACTCCTAGCACAACAACAAATATTGGTTTGAAGGTGTGAACACTATTAATTCTCCCTGTGACAGCTTTCATGACGGGAAGTCGCGTCCACCTCCACAGACGCTGCAGCTTATAATTTATGCATCTCGTCAGGGTGGCTGATTAGGAACTTTGGATACGCTTTGACCCGAAGCCGATCTTCCCAGCATCCTCGGGTTGTGTGTAGCCAGCGACGGGTGGCTGGACAATAGATCCGACAGATTGTGCTTTATGAGCCGCATGGGAAGGGGCGGAGTCAGACCGAGGCAGTTGGCAGACAGGGCTCTTTATAGATCATTAGTCAGCGCTACAAGTGAGCAAGCTCAGAGGAACCTTTAGAAAACAAACACAGGATATTAAGCATGGTGTAAAGGCTGAGGTCAAGCTGCCTCTTGACATGCTTGACCATGGGGCGTGTAGTGAGGGGCGTGAATAGAGATCGACTCTCCATGGGTTGAGGAATATGGGTTCAGGGGTATGTGAGAGGAGAGTTCTCAAACGTCCTCGAAACAACCTCTAATTCTTTTTTTTTTTTTTTTTTTCAATTTTGCTTTAAGCATACTTTTATCCTGTTACCCGTCTTTTTGGAACCTGATACAAATCCAGCGTATAAAAACAGAACTCTGAGAGGCTTAGATTAGGGTTTGTGTCAACGTCAAGCTATAAATACTGATATAGAACCTCGAAGAAAAAAAAAAGCCTTTTTGCTCTCTAGGGATGCCGAAAGTAAGAACAGAAAAGTCACATCCATCCGCGTTCTTAAAATCCCTAAAGTGCAGTCAATTTTATTGCGATTGAGACAATATGCAGTTGTTCAAACCAAAAATGTAGCTTGCATTACATTACAACTTTTCCCTAATGTTCTGCCAACCTTTAAATTACTTGAACCTCTCAGGAACCTGCAACGGTTCGGGGAACGTTGCATTTTAAAGTTCCAAGAACATTTCCAAAATAGTGCTGAGTTTATTAAACAAAATAGAACATTCCCATAATAATAATAATAATAATAATAATAATAATAAGGAGAACCAAATGCTCATGTTCACATTTTGTTCCACATGGTATAGAGAACGTTCCCATAAATTATATGTACATAACCTTGCAGTAACCCATGATGGTTCAGAAAATGTTCCCCTAACCATCTGGCAACCTTTAAATGATTTGAACCTCTCTGGAACTTTGCAGAAACCAATAATGTGTCTGAAAATGTTCCCTTAACATCCCCTTAACTTTTAAATAACCTTATGGTAACCCCCTTCCCC
>JANDJT010000167.1:15790077-15802577 GCA_024331685.1 Stegophilus panzeri
TATATATATTTTTTTTTTTTTTTAAACTTTCACTGGAAGTTTATAGTACATTTATATTCTTTATATCACTTTTCATCGATTTCATTTTCTGCATTACTATTCTGGTAGAAAATTGTGAATTTTGGGTTTCCAAACATTAATTTTCCAATAAACAAACAAACAAACAAACACGTAAAATGAAACATATCACAAAAATATCATCACAATATTTCAAGACAGTTCCGCGATACATGATATCATGATTCATGGTCTTCTTAACAATGCTAATGCCAGGAAAACGGGCATGCATTTAAATATAAACCTTTAAAAAAAAAGTTCATTCGATAATACTTTGATTTGTTACTTGTGAAAAAGAGATAAATAAATAAAGATTCCAACAGGAGAAAACGATCAAATCAGCTGCATGTTATTTAAAAAAAAGAAAAAAATTAAGTTATAAAAAGATATCACAATATCACGAAGATATCACGGAAAGGGCGTTGTGACATAAATTTATCAAGCTAAGAAAACGAAAGTGTCATTATTATACAGTCATTATATGGTCTTTAAAGAAACTAACATGTGGTGGTGGGGGGGCATTGTATTTTCGGATAAGTGTAATGGAAGCTGCAGAAACAGAAATCTTCAGAAAAACTGTGGCAGGTTCTCCAGGGGAAAAAAAAAACCCCCAAAAACATCACCAGCTGGTTTTCTTATAAAACTACACACCAGTGTATCTGAGGGAATTGATCCAGTTTTAAGGGCAAAGGGTCACACCAAATATTGACTAGATTTAGTTAGTCCGCTTGTTATAAGTAGAGCTGTCTCACTGACAGAACTTCAACAGCTCAGACGTAACATTAGCTTATCTTAATTCGCGTCAGCGCTAGTTGTATGTAATACGTGGGGCGCCGTTTCCCAGAAAACAGCGCGATATTGTCAGCCAGAGACTTGATTTTGTGACGTGCTCCCTTACAGCAAAATCATTTGGCTTTTAAGTGTCTTTTAAGTTTTTGGATTTCAGAAGATTAAAATTCTCATTTCCTTGCCACAGCAGGTAGTGGAGAAACAGATTTATTTCAAACCCTGGAGAAATGATTCATAGAAATTGGTTATATGGCGTTGTTTCTAGTGTTTAGGCCATATACTTTTCAATGGATTAGGCAGCAGTATATAGGCTAGTAGATGGTCTAGCTTTAAAAATGATCGCTTTCTTGGCACAGGGTTTGGACAAGATGCTCGAAGTGCTTGATTTGAGATTTCTGAAATGTACGTATCCTTCTGGAAAGTCTGTGAATAATGAAAATGGCCCGTTTTGTTGTATTCTAGACGCACCACATAGAGATAACAGTAACTCCGCTTTGGGCCAGGCTGCGTTACATGATAAAATTGTTGATTATTTTCCTATAGTAGCACGTGTTTTATTAACACATCCTTCATTTTAAACATTTAAACATCACATTAATCCGTTTATTGTTCGATTTTGGAGAAAAAAAAATTTGCTCAACCTTTTTTAATCTGTGCTTGTTAGGACTGTCCTAGTTTGGGCGAATGATTTTTGTAGGGACAAAGTGCATTTATTGAAATGAAGCCTGAGGCGTGTAGCGAATATTCACCGTGACCTGAAATGCATCCCTAGTGGCTGACAGTGTTCTGAAAAAGAAAGGAGTCGTTTTGATCAAAAGTTCAGAATGGAAATCCGCTGGCAGCCAAAAAGCCACCCGTGTGGCCCTGATGCTTCATTGACACATCTGACACACCGACTTGCTGGATTGTGATGTATTGAGTGCAGAGATTTCAGTGAGTCAGGAAGAGAGAGCGAGAGAGAGAGAGAGCGTGATGGCACACAGACAGATGAGAGAAAGCAGCTGACAGTGACAGAAACGACCAGCAGGAGAACGATGAAGGTAGAGAAAGAGAGGTGGAAACAGGACGACAGGAAGACAGACCTGGGAAAGGCGGCGTGATTTAGGCGAGTCCGGACCTGCCTGAAGTCTGAAGTGAGCGTCTTCAGTAGGAGGAGTCACGTACAGTGTGTGTCATGTGTGACAAACAGCGGCAGGACAATACCGGAGTGCATTAGGAAGCAGCAGATGGTCCAGGATGTTTAATATTGCTCTGAAAAGTCTAGGAGCAGGTGTGTGAGGTGCAAAGCTATTAAATAAAAGCCATCGAACGGAATGACTAAGAAGACAGCCTGCACGTCAGCTCTGACTGATCGCCACGAATAGCTGACTTGAGCTTTTTTTTTTTTTTTTTTTTTTTTTCACTGGCCTTGCCTTCTGGTAGTTTCTCACCTATTCATTATCACCTTAAATAACAGCTTTATAGCATCAAACCAAATCAGTCAACTACCAGATTTTTTTTTCCAAGCATGAAAGTACTTGTACCTAATGTCCTCTATAAAGGAATGAACTCCAAATGACTCCAAATTATAACACAAATAATGTTATAAATCAGTTTCTCTCCACTCTTAAGCTCTTGACACAAACTTGGCAGCCATGTTTTTTTTTTTTTCTTCTCTCTCTCTCCATTACTAGCACTTTTAAATATGTATTTTAGTGCTTTGTAATTATCATAGTTTATAGTGTGCACATGTACACCGAAGCTGAAGATTTGAGAAAGACCAGGGAAAGGTTTTCTAATCTTGGAACAGTCGAATTTTTCTGAGCCTCTGAACAATGTAGCCTCAGATTCCTGTTCTTGGCTGACAGAAGGCGCTTCTGGCGTAGCGCATCCATCTCAAGGTTCGATGTGTTGTTCGTTTTGAGATGCTTTTTTAAACAACTTAACCTCTATCTGCATGATTTGATACTTTGCAGTGCTGCCTTATGATTGGAATGAATGATCATTCCTAATAAAGTGGAAACTAGTACCATGTTTACGTATAATTGTACCTAGAGGTAGCATATATAGGGCGAAAAAAGCAGTAGACCTAGAACAGAGTCTTGTAAAACACCAAACTTTACATCTGTATGTGTTTATAATCTGATGTAGGTGATCTGGATAGGGCTTGTGCCAGGAAAGTGTTGTTCCTTTAACTCCAACACAAGGTTCTAGTCTGTCTAGAGGGATATTATAACGTACGGTATCACAAGCCGGACTGAGATTAAGTAAGCCGAGCAGGGAGACACACCCCTGATTGGGGACCAGTAGTATGTTATTTACTACTTTAACCAGCGCTTTTTCAGTACTGTGAGGAGGCATAAGCCCTGAATGAAAATGTTCGATGATCTACGTGTTCAGTTCTGTTTCCATGGTTAAAGTGATGTCCCTGATTGATACTATTGATCACAGTATAATATTTCACCAGGACTTCAGAAAATTAGCGTGCAAGTGTTTCTCATAAGGTCATAAGCATCGTAGTTCTCATGTTAGGAAGGAAACACTTGGGAGCGTGCTGTAACACGAGTTGCCACCTTAAATCTGTGTCATGGTTCAGTCTAGGCATCCCATTTCTTGTAAATTTGCGAGTTCATTCTTTGTAAATAATTCAGCACAAATATCATTTTCCAGAGAAATCCACCTGTACCCACTCGGACGCCGCCATGATGGAATTTTTTTCCCCTCTTGCCGCTGCTTCACTTTCATTAGTTCTAGCTCCTGCTTTCGCCAGCTGCAGATGGCAATGCTCTGCTGGTGTTTGTGTTGGTGTGTGTGTCTGCATTTAGGTGTGTTGCTGGCCTCTTTCCCACCACACACACACACACACACACTCTCTGCAGCCAGCGAGTTTCTGACGGCCAACACGGCGGTCTGTCTCACTCTTGCTGGGACTTTAAAGCCATGGGAAAGCAAACAGACACTTCAGTGCACACTGCTATGTTCTCTCTGCTAGAATGGATGAATATTTTATTTAGTGTGTGCGTGTGTGAGAGAGAGAGTGTGAGAGAGAGAGATAGAGAGAAAGAGAGAGAGAGAGAGAGAGAGAGAAAGAGAGAGAGAGAGAGAGAGACAGAGAGAGATAGTGAGGACAGGAGGAGGCAGGCCGTTAGGGAGAGATAGAGATGTGGAAATTGTCTTCCGGTTTTGTGGATACTTTTTCTCTCTTTCTGTCATGTCACACATACACACACACACACACACACACACAAGCAGAAAAACAGTATTTATTCAGTGTTTGCTCTTCCATAAATATTATATTACAAGGAATAGAAGGAGTTTATTATAATTAATAGCACTTTAGCACTTTATAACCCACTAGTGAAAAATTCAGCAATCAATAAAGTAATCAATAAGTTCAACATTCGTTCATTTATTCATTCATTCCCCTGTTTTCAGTAAGCTCTTTATCCTGGTCAGGGTTGTCATGATGTGTACTGTTGCTTTCGTTAATTAAATTGAGAAAAAACTTTATTTATTTATACTTTATTATCTTTATTCATGGGGTTGTCCACATCAGCCAAGCAGCGAAACATTTTACGATATTTAGACGTTTTTCAGAATTCTTTGTATCCACATTTTCAAAAAATTTGCATAATAGATGGAAAAACTTTATTATTTATTTTTTTCTGTCTGTCGAACAAATAAGTTTGGGAAGCTTTGGAATAATTGGTGCCTACAGTAAGCAGATGCTAATTATCATTTGTTTTTCTCGTTTTTGATAAATTATGATATTGTTACACTTCTATTTCAGTGTGGTGCTGTGTATGTTTCCCTGCACGCTAAACTAGCTGCTAAATGAAGCCACAGAAATGAAGCATTCACAGAATTTACAACTGTGACACGTTATGAAATCTAAAATAGAGAAACCCCACACTGTATCTGAATATCCTGCTCACACACGATGTTCGCTTTCAGACTGATATGCTGCCATACAAAGAGCTAGTTACAAAGAGCTAGTTACAACGAGCTAAAACTGGCCACCTCTTAAAAATATGAAATTGATGCACGTTTTTTAGTACTACATCAAAAATAACACCAAGCCCCTTCCATGACATGTAATATGAAGCTATAATGTCAACAGTTTAGTATATTTCACTCACTTTTTCTTTAAAACTGACTCAGAAATGTTGGGCCTGAAAACAGTTTTGAGCACAGAGCTATGTGGTGCAATAGTAACAGCACTGCTGCTGCCCCTAGTGGCTTCACTATAGTATTACATTCTACCCAGAACTAGATGATGCTTCGAATATAAAATTTTCACACTGATAATTTTGCATAATCTACATTCACGTTCGTTGACCAATTGTTGCAGTACTAGTCGATAGATCTCCGGGAAGCACATCCGAAGATCTCCAAAGATCAAATCCGACCTAAAATCCAAGGGGAAAGAAACTGAAATCTGTAGGCAGGATGCTTCTTAGCATGTGGTATATTTTCTCATCCTTAGCGAGTTTAAACAGGAGTTTGGTCAATTACACACATCAGACGAGGCCAAGGCGCTGTTTCTGCACCATGAGCATTCTCTCAGTTCCACTGAGAATGAAGCTTGTAAATATGGAAGACTCTTCACATGGTTTTAGGATCACTTGTTTGAAAGATCTCACTCTCTCCCTGTGCTTTTTGGCGCCTCTTCCCTTTTTCTTTCAAATGAAAATTTAATGTTGATGCCGAAAAGCGTTTTCAGTATTCAGGGCTCAGCAGGTGTCCAGTGGCCGTCTACTTTTCTCTCCGTCTCTCTCTCTCTCTCACACACACACACACACACACACAAACAGTGCTTTACTATTCCTCTTGGGGGTTTTCTCATGTGCATAATGTCGCTGTTTGATTTAGCGATCTTGCGTTTTTAGATTTTTACACATGGGTTCTGGAGACAAAGTTGAAATTCAGAACTCAGTGAAATTCAGTGAAGGTTCAGCACACGGTCTATATATTTTCCACAGATTTAGGCCAAGACATGTCATGTGAATTTTCCAAAAATTCAAGCATTTTTGGCTGCAACCATCTGGAAAAAATAAAAATAAAAATGCTGGAAAATTCTGTATGGACTGTATTGTACACTATAGTTGTCATCCTGGAAATTTGGAGTGACAGTGTTGCTTGGACTTGACACAACCGGTTGATATTGTACGACTGGTGGATGTGTATAAATTTCTGCCTGGGCGGTATAAATATAAAATAAAAGTATAAGTAAGAAAACAAGCACCCACTCCAGCCTTAGCTGTTTAAATCGTTTCACATGGGTTGTTTATGCAAATTCTTTGCACATGTTATTTATCATCGGTGTGAGAGATCCCTGCTTCCGTTCTGATTTGCTGTGAGCGAGTCCAGATTGCAACGCGGTATCCAGTTACCAAGCCAATTTTATCTGCCATATGTATGCCATATGTCAGACTGCATCGCATGACGGAAATTGGAGAAGACAAACGGATCACACGGATGTCCTGTGTGACCTTGTCGAAGAGTGTTTTCTTAATGGGTCAAACGTTGATCAGAAATCAGAACAATTTGTCAAAATATTTGCAAAAACAGAATTGACTAACACATGGCAAACGGTATGAAGCATAATCGGGTTAAAAAGGTAACTGCAAAGGTTAATGTGCAGTAAAAGTGCAGGATGTGCGGTTATCGGAAAATAATTCCATTAGCAAAACTTTGCATCGGCCGCGTCCCATCTTCTTTGTCTCCGACATCTTGGCTCACCCATTTATCTTAAATACCTCCTTTCATCCTTGATCACCTCCGCAGCATCAATGGAGAGATTCGGCATCTTCTCGTCAAGCTGTTAGGGGACTTCATTGGCTTTCAAGAGACTGGCTCATGTTTCCGTTGTTCAGTTGCTGACTGGCAGACTGGCAGAGATTCACAGCCAATTAGCTACAGAGATCTGTCTCAGCTAATAGACTTTATGGGCTCATCTTCTCTGGGACGGACGTGTGCTGTCGCTGGAGCAGAATGGAATGAAAAGAATGTACAGAAAAGTTTCAGTAAAGTAGAGAAGGAAAGCGTTGAAGTCATTTGAAGTTAGTAATTGGTGTGAGGTTTTCAGTCCCCAAGTAGTTTCCCACTCCTTGTTCCCTACAAATGTAGTTCCCGATAAATGGCAAAGTACCAGCCAGGGCGCATCGCTTGGTTTCTTACATGGAGTTGACAGTTTATAGCTTGCTACTAGCTTGGTATTACTAGTGATTGCAAATGTATTTCAGAAGTGCACTTCCACTGTGCTGACTACAAAATGGCGAAACTACCAAAATAGTGCCAAATTAGTTATTCTTACGGTTCTCAAGGGGGCGGGGTGTGTGTGTGGGGGGGGGTGGCGGGGTCATCCTGGGACCGCCAGGGGTCCAAGCACATCCAGGGATTATTTTTTGTTACATTTCTTTGTTACAAGCTTCTAGTAAGTTAAAGTGACAAATGGAAAGGAGGTGTGTTAGCATGCTAGCAACATCTGCGCTGCCTTGACTAGTTCATTTCCTTCAAGCATATTGATAAGACAACGAAGAGACGTTAATTACTATCATTACATTGCTATTCTCTTTCCCTAGCGATTAAGAAAGTAGCCGATACCTAGTCAAAATAGCATCAGTATGCTAGCGCAAATGACTGTTTTATGTAACAGTTGAAAGATAATCTGATGAGGTCACTCAGAAGCCTTAAATTTAACACAGGCAGTAAATAGTGTGTGTTTTTGTCTGTCCTTGTTGGCTAAATGACATTTCATGAGTGATTTGAGCTTCAGTGTTGATGATGAGTAGTAATTATAATGGAGGAAAAAAAGCCCCATTAGCTGCATTGTTTTTAAGTCAAGTGCACTCTTCAGTGTCATTGGTTCTGGTTGTAATCAATTTAAAGCATTTGCATGGCAAAGTGCATGTAAAGTGATATGATCGCGTGGGAAATACACAGAAATGTGGCTGGAATTAATATGTTATCAGATATATGCATGGTAATTTTTTTATTTTATTTATTTATTTTTTACATATATGACGATTTCTTCAATTTTTTTATCCTCCGGCTTTCCCCAAATTGCTATTTGATCCTGATTACTTATTTATCTATTACGTTTTGGTTTTTTTTTCTATTTTTTGCTTGTTCACTTTTTTTTCTTTTTTTTTTTTTTACTTTTTTTTCGCCCTTTAAGCTCCATTTTAATGCATGAAAGGAACAGCGTATACTGTAAATTGTGGCTCATGAGATAATCATAAACACATCTATAATTGACTTTTTTAATGCTAGGTTTTATGAATTTCATCTTCATTCCTAATATTTTTTTATACGCTAATGATACGTGTGCCATTAGCATGTGTAGCTCTGCGTATGGCTCCTCCGGTTAGAGAAAGAAAGTCTCCATCTTGGCCACGTAGTGCGGAGAGCTGGACCGCGCTGTGAAAGTGGCGATGAATTCTCGAATAACGTTTCGGAGAACACGATTAGAATTCGCACGGTCGGCCGACGGGGCGGGTTAAAAAGCTCTAAATGCTTTGTTTGCGTTTTTATCGCGTGCAAACACTCGAATCAAAAGCGCTCTTCATTTGACTTGCAATGAGCTATGATAGTGGCTCTGAGCAAATGCGGGATCAGAAATAGGGTGTTTTGACAATCAGCGAGCGCATATCATTGAGCCAGTGTAAACAAAGCGGCAATGAATGCCTAAGTCGGCTCCCCGGTTGCAGCTTTATGTATCCAAACAGGCACTGCGAGTAAAACTATTGGCATTGTGCTCCTATCTCATTATTTGCCTCCTCCAGACACTGTGCAATGATTCCTAGATGTTTTCTGAAGCTTTTGTTCGTGTTGCCACATTATTATGCCACTTTTGAGCGACGCTGGCTATGCTGCTGAACGGACCTGCATTCTGTCTGCGCTTCAAGATGCTGCTAGCTTCTGAGTTACCTCATCGCTAGCGTTCCAGACTTCTTTATTATTCCACCCTCACTGCTTCACCTTGCAGCTACAAATCAGTGACGTACGTGGGCATGAAGGATTTCTGTCAGTGGTTTAATCCAGACTCTGGCTGGGGTTGTCCTCTTTGTCTGTCTCTCTGTCTGTCTTTGTGTTGCTGAACAAGGCGAAAGCTTGGATTTACGAGGGCTTGCTAATGACACGGAGAGGGACGGAGTAAGAAGAAAAGGTTGGAGTGACATTTATATCTTTCCAGGTCTGAGCGAGACTGCTTCTGTGCTAATGCCCTTCGTCCTCACTTCTATACCGACCCGGCTAACGTGCTGACTCGGGCCCAGGAGAGAAAGAGAGATGCTAGCCTCTGTGCTACGTTCACAAACTAGCCGGCTGTAATGCATGCGATTAATAAGTAGCGCTCACGTTAGTTTCAGCGTGTTCATATGTATCTATATTTTATTTCGTTCCTGTTTTGCTCCAGAGTTACTACTCGCCATCTTTCTTTCACGCGAATTTGATTTAGCAAGACCCCAGTTTTTTTTCCCATTCGGTTGCATGCACTAAATCAGAGCGTCGTAATGAAGTCGTGTAAGTGCAGAGAAAAATTTCCTCGCTCATCCTCCCACACTCACTGCAGTGCAGCTTTCCATTACAGCAGTTGAAATATTAAGACAAGTGCATTTGATTTTGTTGTGGTAGGTGCAGAGGGCTGTGTGTCAAGGAGAGGTGAGGACTCAGACGCAGTGGAATTGCAGGAGAACTACCGAACAAAGTAAACAGCAGGACTTTTCTCAGTGTGGGTGTGAGAGTGCGTTCAGAAGTATTACAGCTGGTGACATTTCAACTTTAAGGTTGAAAGGTTATAGCGATGCTTATGAATAACTTGAAATGCAACTCAGTGTGCACCTATCACTAATGCGAAAAACTAATTGCCCCCTTCAACTTCAAATCTGGTTGTGGACTTACTCCTACGCTTTGGATCGTTGTCTTGCTGCATAATCCAGTTACGCTAGAGTTTCAGCTTACGGACTGAAGACCGGACATTCTCCTTTAGGATTTTCTGGTAGAGAGCAGAATTCATGTTTCCCCTCAATTACTACAAGTTGCCCAGGCCCTGAAGCAGCAAAGCATCCCCACACCAACACATATTCCTCCACCATGCTTGACCGTGGATATGATGTTCTTTTTGTAGAATTCGGTGTTTGGTTTACGCCAGATGTAATGGGACCCCTGTCTTCCAAACAGTTCCACTTTCGATTCATCAATCCACAGAACGTTCTCCCAAAAGGTTTGAGGATCATCAAGGTGTGTTTTGGCAAAAATCAGACGAGCCTTAATGTTCTTCTGGATCAGCAGTGGTTTTCACCTCACCACACTTCCATGGATACCATTTTTGCCCAGAGTCTTTCTGATAGTGGAGTCATGAACAGTGACCTTTATTGATGCAAGAAAGGCCTGTAGGTGTTTTGATGTTGTCCTTGGCTCTTTTGTGACATCCTGGATGAGTCGTCGCTGTGCTCTTGGAGGAATTTTGACAGGTCGGCTACTTCTACGAAGATTCATTACCGTGCAGAGTTTTTCCATTTGGAGATAACGGCTCTCACTGTAGTTCTTTGGAGTCCCAGAGCCTTTGAAATAGCTTTGTAACCCTTCCCAAACTGATGTATTTCAATCACCTTCTTCCTCATCATTTCCTGAATTTCTTTCAACTTTGGCATAGTGTATTACTGAGTAAGACGTTTTAACCAGCTTCATGCTGATGAAAAAGTTCTATTTAAGTGCTGATTTGATTGAACATGGTTTGCAGTAATCAGGCCTGGTTGTAAATAGTCTAGCTGAACCCCGTTATGAATGCAGTTTCATAGATTTCATAGGGAATTAGTAACTACGGGGGGCAAATACATTTTCACACAGGCCCAGTTGGTATCGGATAACGTTTTTACTTCAATATATAATATTATCATTTAAAAACTGTATTTTGTGTTGACTCAGGTTGCCTTTGTTTTATCTTAGATTGTGTTTTCATTTCTGAAACAGGAAATCAGGGACTTCTTCAGCAATGTACAGTACTCGTTTGGATATAGTTGTTGAAATCCATCACTCGAATCGTTTCCTCTGTCCGCTTCTCTCTCTGATGGAGGAAGACGGATCTGAACGTGAGGTCACGATCTGTGAGACGAGGCTGCGGCATCCTGCCCTGGCTGATTATAATTATTTCCTTATCATAATTATTGTTTATGATATGCTGTAGCGGAGTGGCTCGGAGCGAATCGCTCTCCGGCTGTCTGCATCCATCAGCGTGAATTTGCTAAGAGGCCGCTGCAATAACAGTGACTCGAGTGTTTTGATGATCACAGTCATTATGATGAAGAATGATCTTTTGATGATTACAGCCACGTCTTATGTGAGAACATTTCAGCTCTCGACTGCCGCTGAGCTTTTATTTCTGCTTTGAGGTTTGAGGAGTCGACCAGGACGAGCGCGTACGGCGAATGGCCGTACAGCGAGGACGCGAGCGGAAGAAGAAACGAATGCATAATGAATAAATAAGAATGAATAAATAAGTAAACGAGTGAGCGGATGAAATAAACGAAGCAAAAAGTCACGGATAAGCAACAAATAAATAAATGAGTCAGTGAAAGGAAGGATAAATTAGTGAAGGGGTGAAAGAAAGGACGGATCAAGGCGTGAATAAGAGAAAATGAAAGAAGGGAAGAGAAGAAAGGAAAAAATGAAAGGATACATGTATGTATGGATGGATGGATGAATGAACGAATAAATAAAGGCGTGAAGGAAGGAAACAAAGAAAGAATCACCTGGACGAACGAGTGAATGACTGAATAAAGGAGTGAACAAATGAATGAAAGAAATGAATTAAAGAAATGAATGAATGAATGCACACATCAAAGAGTAAATGAGTTATAAATAGTAAAGAGTAAAAGAATGAATGAATGAATGAATGAGAAAAATGGATTAATGATTGAATGAAAACAAATGAATAAATGAAAGAAGGAACGAGAAGAAAGAAAATAAAATGAAAGAATGCATGTATGTATGAATGAATGAATAAAGGCACGAGTGAAAGAAACAACGAAAGAATAAACCGAAGAATGAATGAATGAATGAATAAAGGAATGAACAAATGAATGAAAATAATGAATTAAAGAAAGACATGAATGAAGAATACATACATCAAAGAGTTATAAATAGTAAAGAGTAAAAGAATGAATGAATGAATGAATGAGAAAACTGGATTAATGATTGAATGAAAAAATAAATAAATGAAAGAATGAAAGAATACATGTATGTATGAATGAATGCATGAATAAATTAATATATGAATGAATTAATACATAAATCAAAGAGTAAATAAGTTATAAATAGTAAAGAGAAAAAGAATGAATGAATGAATGAATGAGAAAAATTGATTAATGATTGAATGAAAAAAAAATAATAAATGAAAGACGGAAAGAGAAGAAAGAAAAAAGAGGAAAGAATACATGTATGGATGGATGAATAAATGAAAGAAGGAAAGAGAAGAAAGAAAAAAAAAAGAAAGAATACATGTATCAATAGATGAATAAATGAATAAATAAAGGCATGAATGAAAGAAACAAAGAAAGAATAAACTGAACGAATGAGTGAATGAATGAATAAAGGAGTGAACAAATGAGTGAAAGAAACAAATAAAGGAAATAAATGAAAGTATGAATGAATGAACACATATGTCGAAGAGT
>JANDJT010000167.1:15851071-15867734 GCA_024331685.1 Stegophilus panzeri
GGCAGCTCTGCTACCATTGGTGTGTGTGTGTGTGTGTGTGTGTGTGTGTGTGAATGGGTGAATGAGACACAGTGTAAGGCGCTTTGGATAAAAGCGCTATATAAGTGCAGACCGTTTTTAAAGAACGGTCTGTCCATCCAGAGTAGAAGCTGGTTTTCAAAGTTAGTAGAGTCTACCCTTGCTCTCCTTGGCCTGAAAATAAGGCCAGCCACATCGAAAAGTGTTTCACATGCAGATGAGACAGGTAACGGTGTGTTCGGCTTGAGGGACAGCTCACAAACTGCTGGGAATGACTGTAGCGAGTCTTTATCAGTGACAGAACTCACCAAATACCCAACCAGTTGTCTGCAGCCTTCCTGAGCGTGGAGAGACTTCAGTGAGGACTTCAGTCCTCTTTGTCTGAGGAGGTCAGGTTCGTGATCTGCTGAAAAGGCTCTGCAGAATGCAGCCTAACACAGTCTAGACCTCTGGATTAAATATCTTATCAGTGATTCTACATGTGTTCCAACTAAATTAGATATAACACCAATAATCTGTCACAGGGAGCTTTTTCAGGGTTTGTAAAGAGTGCGTTTTGTTTTGCTTAATTTCATGACGTGCTCATCCGCTGCCCATGATGTCTAGAATTTCGGCGGCAGGATAGCAGCAGCATCTCAGTCCCTGCAGGATTAATGCAAAATCCAGGATATTCGGAGGAGCTTTCGATTTTTCAAAAATTGCTGCAGATTTGGGCCAAGACGTGTCATGTGACGCCATGACAGTGCTCCATGTGACGTCATCACGACATGACGCGCATTTAGCCAAACTCAGCCTGTTTGATTCACATGCCTCAATGCAAATCCTGACTCCCGTTCGTATTGTTTGGCGTCCACCAGCGCGCCGCAGAACTTGGAAGATGTCTTCAGTCGATCAGGTTTGCTCATCAGAATGTGGAGAAAACGCAAGAAACCAGCCCATCTAGACATTTGCTTCTGACTGTATGTCAATGGCTTTAACGACTGGGGACATGGTGGTTACATACTCAATCAGGAACACACTGAGGCTGGATTGAGCCTAAGATGTTATTTCAGTTTAATCTAGCAGTTTAATATCGTCTTATGGTTACAATCATGTAATCACATGCTATCAAACAGCCATAAACCGTCCTTACAGTTGGAACTTTTCGACACAGAGCGTAGCATCCTGATTGCCAGCTTGGCGTTCTCTTTGATTATGCAAATTGTTCTCACCACAGTCATGAATACATTGGTCTTCAACCCCTTACTTTGCTAGCTAGCAACCTGTAATTCACTCCATCTGACATGAACATATATTTTATGTTCACCTATAGTGGAATCTCTTTTTCTTGTCAATAATGTAATAGTAAAACATAAAAAAACAAAAAATACAACCAACAACAGATCAGACTGTGGCAGGTGTGTTGCAGCATTATACTACCTAATGTTTTGACACGCATCCGATTTTTCCGCCTGATACACAAACCGACTCTGTTTACATTAATACCTCTCCAAAATCAATGCTCAAGTGTGTTTGACTGGAAATGCGCACTACCACCGAGAAGCGAGCGCTCTTCCGAAATGAGCCGGCACATAAAAAGCATTCACTTGCATGGGTGCTTCTTAAAAAACAAATTCCATACCGTTATTACGAGTGGCTCCGACACACAGCGTAGACATTATATTCTGTATGAATCACCTTCTAACGCTGATAAATTGACTCACAACAAATTAAAATACTCAGTAAAGTAAAAAATTGTGGGGGGTGGGGGGGGTTGGTGGAGCTACTTAAGTACAGTAAGGAAGTATTTGTTTTTCTACATTTATTTTTTCTACAACAGCATGTTATATTTCTTACTTACGTAGTTTCACTTATAATACAGTTCATATAACCAATTAAAAAGTCCTTCAGATTTAAACCTGAGTTCGTGCTGAAATAAAGTGCTGTTTGTTTGTTTTTTTTAATGTATATTAAAGGAATATGAAAATCAAGCTAGAACTCTAGGGCTAAAGTATTTAAGTTATAAGGTGTGAAGAGAAAAGTAGCTCTTTAAAAGGTCATGTTAACTCGCTGTAAATAATTCGCACCATTTCCTGAAAACCGGGCGAATGTGTGAAGGCATTAGAATATATATATATATATATATATATATATATTTACAACGTAGAGCTTCTTAAATGGCAAGAGCTCATGTTTTCTTCATGATAACACATTTACCTTAGAATAATTTTTTTGGAAAGATTGATCTGCTTTATTCTGGATCTTCTCCTGCTTTGAAGCTTTCATTCCCATGCGGTGTCAGATGCGGTTTGCGTGAAGGCTGCAGGTGAAATGTAGAAGTGTGTGAATGAATATATCAAGGGACCGTTCACCACCTGTTCCCTTTCAGAGGGAACTCAACGTTGCGTGAGCTTCACGCTGTGGGAAGTGCCCTCGCACATGACCGACATCTGAAGCTTGCATAACATCATGCCTGTTTATAGAGTAGGCCTGCCGTGATCAGGTGACGAGGCAATTAAGCGCATCGCATGATATAAAGCTGCACCTGTGGACCGCGCAGAAGCGAAACGAAGACGCGATTCACAGGCATGCCCAGTATGACAATGCTACGTAACATCTTGTTCAATTCTCAGGGAACAGGGTTACGTAACCCAGACGTTCCCTGAGAAGGGAACTCAACGTTGCGTGAGCTTCACACTGTGGGGACGAGAAAACCCGCTCTGTCATACTGAGGGCATGGACTGTATAAAAAGATTTATTTTCAAAAATATGTAGGTTATAGAATGTTTATTTTTAAATGTAGTGGTGAGGAAAAGTCAGATCTTGTTGATTTTTCCACATTCAAGTATATAAAGGCTTGGACTTTTCATTCATTTACTCACAATTCCTCCTCATTAGGTTTCATATTCAGTGCATGCTCCCTACATGGGGAATAACCTAATAATAATAACCACTGTACACTCTATGTACTGCACTACATGCACATTCGAGATCCAGACTCAGAAAATGTTCCGACTTGATGTATTTTTTCGACAGCGTGCACCAAAAACTCTTTCTACATTCGCGAAGGTTAAAGTATTGGCGCCCTCGGCTCCGTTCGGGTCAGCTCGCCGCCGTTAAAACAACCTCACTGTATCTCGTGCTCGGTAGTTTTTGACACCAAAATGCTCCATTTCATGTCGGAGGAAATCAGTTTGCCAATTTGTTTGCACAAAGTTGCATTTTCCTTCACGAGTCACAGGTATCGCTATGTGCCACGCTGTCGGAAAGTGCTAGTGCTTTGTCAGCTAACTTGGAGCATTGCCAAGTGAATCATTTGACCATACTGGAGAGTCAAATTCAAAATATGCTTACAGGAAATATATACAGTATACAGGTAATGTTTAGAGATCTTCGCTAAACAATGATTTGTGATTGAAGAGCCAAGACAATAAAGCAGGGCTTGTAGATATATATATATATAATCATATGAGATTATGTAAAGTATTGTTTTTATAGATATTTTATGATTATTAGCAAATTTCTATAAATATTTAAGAATTTCAAAATAGTCTTTTTCAAATGGAAGCTAATCGTTTGCTACTTTCACGAGTTTATTCTTGGTGATGAAAGGAAATTAGAACAAAAAATAAACAAAAAATAGAGACAAATGGAGGAAATTAAATTTTGTGCTGTGTATGAAGAATGATCTCCGTGCAGTCGATGGAGTCTGCGCACCGATACAGCCTTTTCACATGGACCTGGCCTTGTGGAATACGTTATACTTTGTCATACACTTTATCTCTCATATGCAGTTCTTTGCAGAGGTTCTGTATGAAATGGAAGAAAGGATAAGGCTGCTTTGCAGTCATAAAAGAGCATTCAGCACTGGCATGCCTCACTAAAGCTTTCCATCACCTCTGGCTGCCGTTCTCTGGCTCACCGTGGTCTCGGTTTTTTCCTCACCAGATTAACCTCACGCTCCGGCTGGCAAACGATTGTTATTGTGTAAATTAGATAAGACCTCCCTCTAACTTCCTCTCCAACTAACGCAGAATCAGAAATGAGACGGAGGCAGAAGGAGTGTCGATGCAGAGATTACAGCAGAGGAGGAGTAATCTCTGAAGCCTGCCCTTTTTTTTGTTGTTGTATTGCGGAGATTGACAGAATGTCTCGATATTAAAGAATGCTGAAATATAAAAGGAGTGCCAGGAAGGATTTGCATACTGATCCTAATCACCTACTTTCATATCTACATTCAAGCCATGTATGGGGAGAAAACCCGACCCGTCCTGAGAGATAACCTTGGAACTCCATAAGGATAAAGGGTTCCTTAAATGGTAGACTGTTTTTCCTTTTAAAGGAGATCAACGGTGAACTTTTGAATCGACCAAAGAACACTTTTTCTAAGATAGTAAGTCTTAACAGTCCAATTTCTACATTCCAGATTGACACCCCTAAAGAATTCATACCGATCAGCCATAACATTCAAACCACTGACATGTGACGTGAATAACTTTGATTATTTCATTACAGTGGCACCTGTCGAGGGGTGGGATATATTTATTAGGCAGCAAGTGAACGGTCAGTTTTCGAAGTTGATGTGTTGGAAGCAGGAAAAATGGGCAAGCGTAAGGATCTGAGCAACTTTGACATGAGCCAAATTGTGATGGCTAGACGACTGGGTCAGAGTGTCTGCAGGTCTTGTTTGGTGTTCCCGGTATGCAGGGGTTAGTACCTACCAAAAGTGGTCCAAGGAAGGACAACCGGTGATCTGGTGAAAGGGTCATGGGCGCCCAAGGCTCAGTGATGCAAGTGAGGAGCGAAGTCTAGCCAGTCTGGTCCGATACAACAGAAGAGCTCCTGCAGCACAATTTGCTGAAAAAGTTAACGCTGGCTCTGATAGAAAGGTGTCAGGACACACAGTGCATTACATCACAGCTCGCTGCGTACGAGGCTGTGTAGCCACAGACCAGTCAGAGTGACCATGCTGACCCCTGTCTACCCCCGAAATTATCTACAATGGGCATCAGAAATGGACCATGGAGCAATGGTAGAAGGTGGACTGGTCTGATGAATCACGTTTTCCTTTACATCATATGGACGGCTTAAATCATCGGCACAATTTCTTCTTGTCCTAATTGAACATGAAATCTTATTTGTCTTAATTTATGGATTTCTTTCATATCCCTTTCCTTCAAATCATTAATACGTTTCGCAAAATGTTCATTAAAGTGGTTTGCAACTGAAATAAAGAAAGCGATTATACTTATACAGTGTGATCCGAATATAAAATCCCAGTACCTCATCGCCAGTTACGTATGTATGATTTGAAGTCGATCGTTTGAGGTTCACACTAGTGAGTCTCCTTAGACATAAATTTACACAAACTCAGAAGCGAAAGTACAAACGTTTTTCTGAACGAACTGGATTTTGATGAAAATGCTCCCTCAAAGGATTTATGGAGAAATTTGTCCGTATCCAGTTTGATAAATGAGACCCAATGTTCTCATCCACACCCTAAGCACCGTCCTCGCTTCTGAATTCACACCGAACAGTTCCCTCATTTATGCATCGCTCCAAGTACTCTCATTCTGCATCGCTTCCAGCGTAGAACCCGATATCGCTCCCATGTCTACAGTGTTCTTTATTTACGCTCGAAGCATCACTCTTCGTTCTGCATTTGTCCTGAGCATTGCTCTCATTACGCATTGCTCGTAGCGTTACGCCGGCGTTATGTGACTTCTGAGCGTTTGTGAATTCTGAGACTGTGATTGAGCTCCAAGTAGTCTTCTATCTGTCTTCTTGATATCTAATGGCACGGGACACACCTGGCTCTGAAATAGAAAATGGAACAGCGTCAGAGTCTAGATACCGCCCCGTTCCTCCAACATGTCCTCCTAGATTGATCTGCCGTCTCCGCTAATGACCATCCTCCACGCTCCCCCCAAACGTCTCTGCTCTTTTCTCCCATTAAAAATGTATTTATCTCAGGAGCGGCGGGCGGGCATGATGAAGCTCGTCCCTGCGGCCACGCCGCCTGAGACGCAGAGACGGAAAGAAAAACATTTCTCCCCACAGATGTCCATTTCATCCTGCACCGTCCAGATGTATTGATCAAAGGACTGCATGCAGCTGTTTCACGTCCCGACTACGACACATCACAAATTGATCTGGTCTATGAAAGAATGCTTTTTTTTTTTTGTCTTCTGCCCGGTCTAAAAGGACTAATGCCGGTAGTGGGAGGAGAGAAAATTGAAAAGAGAATAGATGCACCTTGAGATAAGGGTCCGGAGGCGCTTTTATTTTGCCCCCACATTCTGACATCCGAACAATGGAGAAAGCAAGGATCGGAGATAGCATTGAAAGTAAAAAAACAAAACAATATGTGGGTGTGTGCCGGGGTTTTTGTCTATTGTAAGGCATATAGAATGTGTGCTTTCCATCTTGCATAGCATAACAGTATGTTGTGCCTAAAAATAAGCTCCGAGAAAACTCTTGTGTCTCTACGACGTAAAGAATAAACGATTTAAAGTGGAAAAAAAAATAATCCACCCTGAATGAATGGCATATTAATCTTTATAATTGCTCTGTGATCTTCAGTGGTGTCCACAGTTCAAACGTCTTTCACTGACATGTCGGTGTATGATTAACAGGCTTCCTATTTTACCCACAATGCCGTGCTGCTAGGTGTTCAGTGAGATTCAGCCCTCACTTCATCTCTACGTAAAGAGAGCGATGCAGCGGCGCGAGTCTGTCCAGCTCTCTCACTTTCTCATCTGTACATTCTGCTCAAACAGATCAGCTTCCGAAGCGGTCGACGTCACCACGTAGCCAAACCGCGTATCTAAACCACATCGCATATATCTCATTATAAACATATTTACTGTGTTTCTTTACCAGTGTAGAGATTCCAGATTCTGCCCCATTACTCATTTTTGCATGACTTGTATGTGCTGAATTGTAATGACTATTCTTTCTTTTTTTTAAACAATATTTAAAAAAAAAAAAAAAACCCTCGCGCCAACCCTCTTTATACAAAATGAAGTCAAAGTTTATATTATCCCATTAGCCCTCAGAGGCGTCCCGCGGGACGGATTAAGCAGCGCCGTTCAGAAGATGGGAAATGTAATCATGTTCTTGTCTCCGTCCATATCTGGCCCCCACTCGAGATTAATACTTGGCTTTTTGTATTGCCTTTAATGGACGTAGGTTAAAACCTGATATATCCTGCCTACTGCTCACTCGCTGGACGTGCCGGTGGGGAGGTCATCGAGGTCAGTTCGTACTTGACAAGCTAGTGAGAAACGAGAAGGTAGAACAGGACCGAACGCCAAGGCCAGGGAAGTTAAAGTTAAACCTTCTGGGAAGAAATTTTTTAAGATCTACAGCGTTACTGATTTCAAACACCAAACCCCGGGTCTAAGATCGTCCATATACAATCGAGTTTGCATGTCCTTAAGACAAAATAAATAAATGTCAATTTTATCAGGTTTCACAAATGTTCCGTCGACATCACAAGGATCCAGAATGGTTTCATTTTACACTCGTTAATTGATGCATTATTGTGAATTATTCAAGCAATAAGCCCCAAGAAGCTGTGGTTTACAATGATTTTAGAACAGTTAGAACCCCCTAAAACCACCTTAGCGGTCCTAAAATCAACGTAAACCACGGCCTCGCCGGGGCTTATTGCTTTTATACAACAGTTACTACATATACCTGGCAAGGTTTCATAAAATAAATAAACAGCAAGAAAAAAAATGCAATAATTTATTGATAACGAATAATCGTGCTTCCGCCAAGCAATGTAGCTCTTCAGCAGCATTTAGCAGAATGGTTGCCAAGCAACACACAGATGCAGCAACACACTGTAATTGTAAATGCTTTATAGTCGGTTAAACTCCAGTCCAGTAGGTGGCGTTAACGCACCTTTCAGTTTAATATCAACCGCCTTTATTGAAAGACGAAGAGGTTCGTCATATGTCTGAGCGCCACGTATCACGTATTTGACCACGTATTAAAAAGAGCACTGTAGTCTGGTTTATTATTGCGTGTTATCGCGCTGCCAAACTGTGATGTATATTTAAAAGAGAACGAGGCTGTCAAAAAATAGACGCTTTCTTAGTTGTTGTTGTTGTTTTCGACCAGAAACTACCAGAAATTATTAGCATAACAAATGCAAAATGCAGCTCTTCGATTTCTCTCTCGTTCATTTCAGCTCTCTATCTCTCTCTCTATCCTTTCCATCTCGTTCCACCACCCATCCATGCATTGCATGCATATGGCACAGTAATACTGATGTAACGAGGTCACAGGTGTGTGTTTAAAGAGTCATTTACAACGGCTTCGAACGCAGCTCGGCCGATCATAATCGAGGACTGGACCCAGCAAACAGGGGACGTCCCACGGACGTCGTGAACGTCGACTTAGGTCCGCATTTGGTCCGGTTTATTACGTTCGCTGGCGGACGTTCCGAGGACGTCAGAGGATATCAAATCATAACACTACTGAATGTGTTCATTTCAGCGAAAGTCCAGTAAGCGTCCCGAATGGCCGCTGGACGTCCTGTGAACGTCCCCTTGAAGATCCGTAGGACGTCGAGGGGACCCTACACATGGACGTTCGGGGGACGTTCGTGGAGGCCATTTAGGGGACGTCCTGGGGACCTTTTTTTGTCAGCTAGGGAACTACCCGTTTTATAAAGCAACTTATACCACAGTGGTTTGAATTCTTGATTTTGATTGGTTGGAAGGTCTTAAAAGCAGCAATTTTAAAAAATAAATAAGTAAATAAATAGATGTTCACCTAGATTATTTATGTCGTGGCACATAAATAAACCGACTCACTCTGTCATGACCGTTTGTGCTCTGAGGAAACATTTCATTGACTTAAACTCTTCTAAGTGCTACCATGTGCTAGCTACATTTAAAAAGTCTGACTTTAAAAGTGTCTGCATTCATTTAGAACACTAAAAAAAAAAAAACCTGAACAATACTGCAAAAATCGCACCACAGCATGTTTTTCTTGGTGTGAAAATACCACTGGAAATATGCTACCGTACCTCCAACTGTCACTCAGTGCAGCATTTTTCCTCGTGCCTGCTCAGAGCCACATCCGGATTCAGAGAGAGAGAAAGAGAGAGAGAGAGAGCGAGCGAGACCTTTTACCACCTTAGCCACAAGCTCGTGGGACATTGCGACAATGCGTAACACCGACTGCAGATCACTACTTCATGTGTTTATGACACTTTGTGCAGTGCTTGATCAGCTCTCTGAATACTTACCTGCATGACAGGCAAAAGCGGTGCTAAAATTAGTGCTTATTATGATTCAAAAACCGACTGAGATGTGCGATCTTTGGTGCCATGACGTGATCGCGTAATTGCTGTGACATGTTTGAGGGACAAGCTGCATATTACCGTGGATTTTACTTGGTAGGCGCGTTTGTCATCGCTGCATTAGTGAAACATAGTCACTATTTTTTCATCCTTCTCAGGCACCCAGCGCTCTCTTTCTCCACTGATGAACAATAATGAAGCTATTACAGCGACTCTGGTTTCTCTAAATGGCTGCATTTAGAGGCTGTTCGTGTCATTTTTGTATATTTTGTTCCCTCAGTGCTCTTTATTTTGAGAGTAGGAAATAAGGACCACGAGAAGTGTGTGCATATGTTTACCAGAGTAATGTAGTCGAAACAGCATTTACAAAATACCAAGACTTAACGAAGTAGTGATGTAGAGGAAGAATGAGACATATATTTTCATGATGAGCACAAAAGAAAGAAGGAAGATGGGAGAAAGAAAAGGCTAATGGCTGCCCAGACTCCATTTGTGACTAATGGGCTCTTTAACCTGAAGTACTTAATTGCTTTCAAAGCACTTTAAAGTACATGCAGCATACAACAGTGCCTGATAAGAAGAGCCTCGTTTCAATCAAAGGCTGTTTTTCTGGGTTTTTTTTTTTTTTTTTTTTTTTTTTTTTATTCAGTCACTTCGAGATCACCTATTTGTTCAATTACTCGGTTGTTTTCTTCCACTAACGAGCATCTCGGGCTAATCCTTGCTTAGCGTACTTCCAGGGCTCTGTAAAGTTGAAAGTTTCCTCTAGCCTTACAGCTCAAGTATGTTTTGTCATTTTATCCATATATTTTCTTATACAGTGGGATGAAATATTGTGACTATATCGTTTCAGTCAAAATAATAATAATAATAATAATAATAATAATAATAATAATAATAATAATAGGGTTCACGGTGGCTTAGTGGTTAGCATGTTTCCCTCCAAAAGACATGCGTTGTAGGCTGACTGGCATCACGAAATTATCCGTAGTGTATGAACCTGTGTGTCATTGTGCCCTGCAATGCGTTCGCACCCCGTCCAGGGTCTCCCCTGCCTCGTGCCCCAAATTCCCTGGGATAGGCTCCAGGCTCCAGGCTCCCCGCGACTCCGTATAAGATAAGCAGTACAGAAAATGGATGGATGAATAATAATAATAATAATAATGCGGCGTATTGCATGATTCTAACTATGCTATGTTTGAAATGAGTCCAAAGGTCCATAAGATGGCTTGAATCCATCACCAAAATGGCCGATGGTCTTCAGATCCTATTTGTCAACGTTTCAAAGCAACGTTATGAAGCCCAGAATTCAAACTCTAATAGGGTCCCACAAGGGTATATTGTTGGACCAAACGTTATTGAGACACTTCAAATCTTGCTTCCAAGATCAATACAAAGGTACCCTGTTCGATTAAGTGATGGTATTAGCCTCCAGTAATCGTGAACACGCTTTCTGACAGTAGTGTCAGTTTGGGAGCTTCCAGCCTGAACTCGCAGATCCACATCGTGGACCATCCTTGGTCTAAGTTGGCTGGAACTAGGGGGTCCCACTGACCTTGAGACCTCCCATAATTCCAACATGTTGAATTGGCGCCTGTTTTGATCTGTGCTCTGTGCTTCTGTTCTATACCAGCAGGACTGAAAGATTGTTGAACACTCTTTCCCTCAGGAACAGATGCTATATTGAGACCTGGAAATCTGCAGAGTACAGTATTGAAACACCCATAAATTGGCCCAATTGGAAGAGAAAAAAAAGCTACCCGGGTTAGATAATGCTGATTGCTTTTTAAAAACAACTTGGTGTTTAATAATGAGGCGGCAATTCAAAACAGTTACAACAAACAGTTCAGGTTGAACCACTGATGTTATAGAGGTTTGTATTTATTGTTGACTGTAGAAAGATCTAGAAGGGTGGAAGGCAGCGCTGCAGATGACAAAGTGGAATAATTCCCCATTTACGACAAACTACACCGTATAGAGCACTCCTGATGATATCGATTGACACTTTATAAGCTTCCAGCTCAATTTCTGGTTGCGCTGAGCAAGTTAGAGGTGTCTATTTTCGAAGCAATTTCTTTTCCATTGTGTGACATTGCAGCATCTCAAGCCTCAACTACTTCTCCAACATAACACAGTGTCACTAGAGACATCATCAGTGAATGTGTATGTTTTACCAGCATGGACTAGCGAACATGCCATTTGAGTCTGAGTGGACACTTTCGTTTTTGGACCGCTTCTTCAACTTGAGTGGGATTTGTTGTTTCAGCAGACATCAGACAGCCTAAGAGTGTGTGTTTGCTGGGTTATAACACTCATTCCCCAGGTGAGAGTGTGTGAACTAGTGTGTGAAGGTAGTATCTGACATCGACGTGTCTGCTTGAGAGAGCATCATTGCATGTGTGAAAATAGAGTCTAGGGGTTTCAACTCACAGTGCCATACATACGCTCACATACTGTACGGATCAGGGTTTTATGGGGTGTGGAGTTGTTATTTGGAATACAGGCATGTATTCCTAGGAGCCCATCTACAATGTCAATCCATGGTCCAGTGGACCACCAGTGAGAAGATATTTAGGTGGTGGACCCAGGAACCCCAGCATCACTGTTGCACCACCTGATACACTCATACTACGACCAAATAGATGACCATGTCACTTTCAGTGCTACAGTATGCTGTGAATGGTCCAAATAATATCTGGAAAGCAGGAGTACTGTGGGACTGACGGACGTTGTAAAGGGTGGTGATAAGTTGTGCATAGTAGCAAGTAAGCTCCTAGGATTAGCATTTATGGACACTTTATCATAACTGACATTTCTTCCTTTGGCAGATGCTTTTTATCCATGATGTATTCTGTATTCCATTCCTGTCTAGTTCACCGCTGGCCTTTCTGCATTGCGAGGGGCTACGGTGAACACAATGCATTGTGGGTAGCCACATGCCACTGTTCTCGTCATTCATTGCTAACGTCAGCATGCTTGATTGAGCCATGTGCTGCATCGCTGAGTGGTTCTCTAACGTTGGGCTGTCTCATTTCGCTCAGTCCTCCATGCTTTCTCTGTGACTAAGTACCCTGATTCTTTGATGAGCGAAGCCTTTCTAGTCTGTGATCTTCCTTATCTTTCTTCTTTCTTTTCTTCCTGGTCTGTTCTTTCTCTCTTTATTTCTCTTTCCTTATGTTTTCATTCCATCGGTCATCGCTCCTATTGTTTCTTTCACCCCTCCCTTCCTACCCTCCTGGATTTTCTCCCCCTTTTCCCCCTCACCTCCTTCCTTGCCCCTGAACCTCTTCTCTTCTCTTCTCTTCTCTGCTCTTCTCTTCTCTTTGCTTCTCTTTTCTTCTCCTCCTCTCCCCTCCCTCCCTCCTTCCCTGTATATGACTAACGGGTCAGAGGGCACTCCAGCTGTCCAGCCCTCTGATCCCCCCGTTCCCCACACTCCTTCGTTGACTTACTCCTCTCCTCCCCCACCAGTTGTCCCGAGCTCAGGCGTCCTCCCCTCCTTCCCCCGGGATGTGACCCCTGTGCTTGTGTCCAGCCGCTTTGTGCGCCTCTCATGGCGCCCCCCAGTGGAGACACGTGGAACCATTCTCACCTACGGTGTCTTCTACACGCAGGAGGGCATCAACAGGTGAGAAAATCTCTCATTATTTTTATTATTATTAATATTATTTTTATTAAAAGCAACACGACATCGCTAGGGACAAGCAGCAGACTCTTAATTAGTGTACAGCAGCCGCTGCTGATAAAAGAAGTGCTGCGATTCAGCCATATTTTGAATAAGCCTTGGTTCACACACACAAAAAAAAAAATGACTAAGACAGATCAGACACTGCTTGTCTAAAATTAAATAAATGCATATGTATTTTAAAAAAAAACACATAAAAGCATAAGGATTTCTTTGATTCTGCCTATTAATATGTATTGAAATGCAGTGTTGGGTCCATAAATGAAAGCAAGGCTGAATGTGTCAGATGGGAATGTAGGCATGTCCCTGCATATATCAACTATAAAGTGCACTATTTGGGGCGTTCCTACAGGTACCGAATACCCATAATGCACTTTAATGTTTCGGCACCTTTCTGGACACAGGTTTTGAGGTCACAAATGAACGATAGCAGAAGACATTAGAAGAAGGAGAAGTCACTGGGATTCATTATTCTCAGAATCGCATGTATTCTCACATTTTGTTAGCTAACATGAGCTAACCTGAAGGGCATTTTGAGTGAAGAAATATTCCTAAATGTTAAAAAAAATAAAATAAAAAAAAAAATTTAAAAACAACTTTTCACTGCTAATATAAAATAGCTAGCTAACATGAGCCAACTTCACGGGATTTCTGAGAGGATTTTCATGTCAGATTCAGTGTTCTAAATGTTCAAAGAAGTCGCCGATAATGCTAGATAGTTAGCTAGCATGAGCCAACTTGAAAGGCTGCCTGAGTGGATTTTCATAAACTTTCTAAAGCTTCACTGTTAATGCTAGGTTACTTATGAGCTAATGAGCTGGCATAACAGAATTTCTGAGTGGAATTTTAAGTCATATTCAAAAATGTTCAAAATTCTTCATTTCCAAGGATAGATACTTGACTAATAAGCTAACGTTTTGAGCCTCGTAATAAAACTAGAACAATTTTGAGGTCAGATATGGGCTCAGTGAGAATCCAGGTGGTCAAAGGTGGCTTATTAATAGCCAAACTATAACTTTTACTAACTCCCGTAACCGCTATAACGATGAAACGAGCATGATATGGTGTCACCTCACCTTCTCTCTTTTATAGACAGCTGGGTGCTACGGTGTAGTCAGGTTCTGTAAGTCAGTACTATATTACGCTCTCTTTATGATTCCCCTAAAGCATCTTATTTTTCCGACTGTGTCTCTGCTCATCATGCGGTACATAAAGTCTGGGCTCTTAAATAAAGCATCCTCGATCTTGAGTTTATTTTAGCACTGAAATGGAGGATATTTGGCAGGATTTGTAGGATGGAGTCTCGTAACATGCTTGTAGGGATCTCGGAGTTGTGTTTTAATTGACGCTCATCACTTCTCGCAGAGAGCGGTCGGTGAACGCGACAGAACCGGAGAGTCTCCAGTTGACGGTGAACAATCTGAAGCCCGAGGCGGTTTATATCTTCAGGGTGGTGGCATACAACGAGCTGGGGCCAGGAGAGAGCTCTGAGCAAATCCGGCTCTCCACACAGCCTGAACGTACGTACACTCATTACACTGTATTGGACGGTATAAAAGTTTTTGAAGACGTGAAGTTTTTTCATTATAGTATACTCACTATTTACAATTCAATTAAAAAGCAAAACAGTTATATCTGAATCGTTGTCTTTGAGGACGTCTTCACTGTACACTCTCAGATTGTAATGAATCCCTAAATGAATAAATCTCCGAATTAAAAGCGATTCTTTAGTGAATCAGTTACCGCAAGTTAATGTAAGCCAAGACTTATCTTATAGTTCATATAGTTCAAACAGTGTTGGTATCAACTCTAAGACAAATATAGTGTTGTATGCTAAATGCCTAAGTAGAAAGGCAGAAGCATTCTCAGGTCGCTTATCTATATCTATTTCAAATTTCAGTGTATTTATCTGGAAGCCATTTCTTGACGTTCAACCAAAAAATGTTAATGCAAGCTAGAGGAAGTTCAACTCAGACAGGACTTTTCATGTACTCTAGTCTGGGTTCGTCTACTTCTTAGGGCATGAGCACCAAAAGAAACATTATTTTGACCTTAATGTTTGTTAAGTTGCTATTTTTATGTAGATGTTTATGCATAATCTTTCGGAACGCTTTCTAAAAGGTATCATCTTTATAACGTCATGACAAATTGTGTCCCTTCAAAAAGCGATGTTGGAAGGCCATTAAGTCCCTAAACGATGCTTGGAGCTTTCCAAAAATTCCAATTTTGGTCACTGAATTCCTACATGATACACGATGAGAGTTTATATTTGGAGTTCTTTGTGAAGATCACATTCATTTTGGTTTTATTTTGGTTCAATTCCTTAATTGGGTCGACTGCAATGATCCGGAGGACGATTTCCCAACTATGGATTTATGGATAATAATGAATGTCTGGATGTGTTCTAGGTTTAAACTAAAAGAAATAGGTTCTGAAATATTCCAATTCATTTTCATATAAAAGTCAGAAATGCTAATAATCTGACACAAACTGTTAATAATTTAATTTCATTTTGGGTAAAGACTTTTTACTGGTTCACATGATATCATTTGAACCGACTCCATGCCCTTGTCTCTTCCATCTAATTCCCTGATGTTGGCTTCCTTTGTAGACCTTTAGTACAGAAAGTTTTATCCAGATATTGGCTTCTCACCTTTTTAATGAGGCTCTATGGAGATGTTGAACAGTTTGACCTTTTCTCCATATCTCACCGACAAGCTTTTCTCCCACAGCTCTAAGTCAGTAGACTGACAAAAGAAAGACTCTGGGAAAAAAAAAATAATAATTCAAGTCCATGAGCACTTTGCACAGATAAAAAACGCTTGCTGTTTTACATTCTCTTCGTTTCCTCGTCTCTCTATTACCTGTAATTTCTCTTTTTTTTCAATGAAAAAGTCCCTAATGCCAAGATTACCATGATCTCAAATATGTGCATACATCTATATCGGTCCTAGCATACGGTCCTGATGCACCATTAGCTCTGGCCGTGCAGGAGAAACAAATTGACCTTGACTTTGTAGATTAGGCAGTGACTGAAAGGGTGCACGGGTTAAAATCATTCCACGTGAAGAATGTAGCGTGACTGCTCAGTGTGTATTGTGAAGGAATGCAAAGCAGTGTTTATATAAAGATGGGGGGTTTTTTTCCAGCTGTCAGTGCCATGAAAAATAACAAATATTTGACAAAAAAGACCGATTCAAATAATCCAAAATGTAATATTTTGATATTTTTTTTATTTGATTTTATTATATATTGAATTTTTACTATTTCTATTGTATTTATTTATTTATTTGTTTTTAATGAATGTAACATGAGAAATGAAACATTTCTTGTACCAATACCTATAGTCTGACTCTGTGTGTGTGTGTGTGTGTGTGTGTGTGTGTGTGTGTGTTTGTGTGTGTGTTTGTGTGGAGCAGTGCAGGTCCCTGGTCCTGTGGAGAACCTCCAAGCCGAGGCCATGTCCCCAACCTCCATCCAGGCCACATGGGATCCTCCGGCATACGCCAACGGCCCCATCCAAGGCTACCGGCTCCTCTGGACCGAAACCTCCACTGGCAAAGAGCAGGTCTATACAACAATCCTTCTGTAGATCACAGTCAATGTTTGGCCAACTGTATTTACAATCATTAAGTGTGGTGTGGAAGTGAGTGGTTTTAGTA
>JANDJT010000167.1:15893624-15903624 GCA_024331685.1 Stegophilus panzeri
GAGGGTGTTTTAGACTGGAGGGCTGTATTGGACTGGACTAGAGGGTGTTTTAGACTGGAAGGCTGTATTGGACTGGGACCAGTGAGGAGGGAGATTGGAATTTGGTCAATACAGAAAATATTATGTGCTTTTTTTGTTTGTTCACATTTCCATGCTAACAGTACACAACATTTCCAGGAAGGAGAAAGAAAAGCGGTTGTGAATGGTAATCATGTTAAAAATTGAAAGTCATGGCTTGTGTAAAACAACCAAGCCTATGATCTTTACTAGAAAAGTTAATGAGGCAGATTTATAGCAATTTTATGGGCTTTCTGTGTCAGAAAATGAAATCTCTCTCTCTCTCTCTCTCTCTCTCTCTCTCTCTCTCTCTCTCTCTCTCTCTCTCTCCATTTTATAGCTCCTGACCGAGGGTGATTTGACCCCTTCTTGCTAAAACATTAGTGTAGGAAAAAAAAAACCATAAGGCCTTGTCCTTATCAATATTTTACACACAATCCTCAGGTTGCCATGGCAGCCATATTGAGCTGGATCTATCCAAAAGTATTTTTTAAAGAAAATAGAAACAGAGCAAAGGGCAGTTTGGCGTGTTTGGTGATTTAGCGAGTACAAACATAAGCTCAGATGGGGAACCCTTCAGGAGCTCTGCCGCACTGCATCTCTCTGTATTTGGGAATTTACAGCTCCATAAACGTTACTATGTGTATTATGATTATTGTATTTTAAAATTAGCTTTTGTCTCGATCTACATTCCATTTAATATGTGCAAAGTCCTGGTGTGAGTGTAATAGACATGATAATAGAAAGAAACATGAATGACGACAACAGTTACTTTTTATGGGGTGGCTGTGGCTCAGGTGGTAGAGCGGGTTGTCCACTAATCGTAGGGTTGGCGGTTTGATTCCCACGTGACTCCACATACCGAAGTGTCCTTGGGCGAGACACTGAACCGCAAGTTGCTCCATATGGCAAGTTAGCACCTTGCATGGCAGCTCTGCTACCATTGGTGTGTGTGTGTGTGTGTGAATGGGTGAATGAGACACAGTGTAAAGCGCTTTGGATAAAAGCGCTATATAAGTGCGCCATTTACCATTACCATTTAAGCTTAACCATTACTGATCAGTTCAAGCCTGTATATATGACAGTTTGAAGTGGTCACGTTTGACCAATTTTTTTAAAAAAACAAGCCACTACTCACTAATCAGACCAAAGAGGGTAAATGAAAATCTTTCCTTTCTCAATGAGCTGCTTTCAGCTAAATAATTTACCTAAATGCACATGATTGACCACCACAGAGGCTCTGCTACAGAAGCAGTGATGGTTTAATGTTTAAAAAAAAAAAAAAAAAAAAAAAAACAGAATCACTAAACTACTACTAGTTTTTTTCATACACTGATTGATTCTGCTTTGGTCTTTTTCCAGTGCTCCATCCATCCATCCATCCATCCATCTTCCATACCGCTTATCCTACACAGGGTCACAGGGAGCCTGGAGCCTATCCCCTATAAGGGAACTTGGTACACAATGTGTGGAACACCAACAAATGCCAACCCATCACAGGTCACATTCACACACACATTCACACGTGCTCCATTCAGTCCTCTGAAATACCTTGCTTGGACCACAGAGCACCAGTGACTCTGATTTAGAGAATGATCCAAAAGAGAAATAGTGCTGAGAACAAAAACAAGTCCACACACAGTTATGCCACGTTGATCTCAGGATTCAAAGTTGCACCTGATCCAAACACTGAGGATGAAAATCCTCTTAACTGCCAGAAGGAACTGGCAACTCTCAGCCTCATCCTAAACCTCCCTCTGCTTCTCCTCTTTGTTTCCTCCTCTGGGTCTTGACTTGACACTTTCTTCCCCAGATGATTAATTTTGGCTCAATGGTTTTTATTCCAACAGAAAATTCTCCTCACGAACAAAAGAGTGTTGACGTGAGGGCTTTTCAGGGCCATTGTGTGTTGCCTCAGTGATAAAACCAACCAATGTCTGTGTCTCTCTCTCTCTCTCTCTCTCTCTCTCTCTCTCTCTCTCTCTCTGTCTGTCTGATTTCAGAGCCCAGCTCCCATTACGTGATCTCGCTAAAGGCCTTCAATAATGCAGGAGAAGGTGTGCCGCTGTATGAGAGCGCTGTCACCAGATCCATGTCAGGTATGTCGCACAATCTCAATACACACATCCCAGATGTTTCTTAACCTTGTGTGTGAAAAGTGGTACCCAAAACTTCTTCCTAGATAACATCATACAGCAGTGGATTTGGTTGTACTGCAGGATAAGCTGTAAAATGAACACTAAAATGTGAAATTGAAACTACACTGCAGCTCTTGCAGGCTGTTTTTCCTCTGATTACTAGTTAATGTATTAACACATATCGATTTGAGTGTTTCCTCGGTAAATGCATTTTTAATGCTGTGGTCATTTCGGATGTCTTGGGGGCTGTGTGAGGTTTTGCGGTTGCTTTGTGGGACTGATATCACAGAACGATGGAAAGTTGGATAGATGGATGGTAGGAAAGACAGCTGAATTAACAAGGATGGCTGGAAGAATAGATGCAATGACAGATTAATGAATGAGTCTACGTTGATGATTGAAATGGACGAATGGATGGATGGACAGACATATATGTGAACAGATGCATGGTGAGATGAATGAATTATGGACACTGATGATTGAATAGATGGATGGGTGGATGGACAGATGGATGGATTGATGTATGGATAGATTGAATTGTATAAATGAATGGATGGTTGTTTGGATGGATGGACAAATGAATTGATGGATGGATGCATGGATGGACAGTTGGATGGATGGATGGATTGATGAATGAACCAATGGATGATGTGTTGGATGGATGGATGGAAAAATGGATGGATGGATGGATGGATGAACAAATGGATGCTGTGATGGATGAATGGATGGATGGATGAATGGATGGATTGATGAATGAACAAATGGATGGGTGGTTATAAAAATCAACAGATTTATCAACAGAGGGATGGATGGATGTATGGATTGATGTATGGATAGATTAAATTGGATAAATGGATGGGTGAACAAATGGATGGATAGATAGATGAATGAACAAATAGATGGTGGAATGGATGGATGGAAGGAAAAATGGATGGATGGTCAGTTGGATGGATGGATGGATGGATTGATGTAGGGATAGATTGAATCAGATAAATGGAAGGGTGGACAAATGAATGGATGGATGGATGGATGGATTGATGTATGGATAGATTACATTGTATAAATGGATGGGTGGACAAATGGATGGATAAATAGATGAATGAACAAATGGATGGTGGAATGGATGGATGGAAGAAAAAATGGATGAATGGATATAAAAAGCAACAGATATATTACATAATCTCCAGATATAAGTGTCGTACATGGATAGTGTAACATACAGATGAATTATCATACAGATGGATGGATGGATCGATGGATTGGATGGACACATGGAAGGATGTATAGACGGATAAATGGATGACTGGATGCACCAGTGGATGGATTGATGGAGGTTTGGTTGGACAGTTGGATTGAGGGATGGATTGATGGATAACTGGTTGGATGGACAAATTGGCGAGGTTGTGTGGAGAGAAATGAGCACGTGTATGGATGGCTCAGAACACACATTGCTAGAAACCCACAAAGACGTCTCTACGAGATTTGGAGCTTTATTCTTCCTTTTTTCCCCCCTCTCAGTCTCTTTCTCTGTCCTATTCCTGCACAGTAAGTCTCAGAGCTAAATCAAAGCTTCTAGCTCACGGTTTGTTTTGGTAAGGGGTTGATGATATTTCCTCTCCGGCTCTACACATCGTCTCTCAGAGGTACGACTCAAAAAATCAAGCACATTTCTGCTTTATTTGAGATTCGACATGACGTGAGACACAGAACACACCACGATAAAAAATCCTCCCTTGAGCCCATAATCGCTTTCGCTGCGTTTATGGAACAGCCGCCAGGGTTTCGGCATCATGTACGGGATTTTATTATATCTATCACGTGAATCACACGCTGCTCCTTTGTGCTTTATTTCTCGCTTTCTTTAGTGGCTAAAGTTCAGCAGTGAGATTTCCAAAAGCAAAACGAGCCCTGTGGACTGTTAGCTTGAGGGTATTGTGAGGCTTGTCCGTTAAATGCTTTCCATTCCCAAACGGCTTAAAATCACCGTAAGAAACGCAGCGAGGGCAGGACACAATATTGAATATCGAAAGAAATAATCAGTATTCTGCGAGCGGCAAAGCAACATGCGAATTGATGTTTTCTACTCTTTCAATTCTAAGCACAAATTAGATTAGGCTCGAACGACGCCTGCACTTATTTCCTACTTATTTTACTGTTTGACTCCGAAAACGAAAGAAAACCGTATAACCGTGATATCATCTTATCCTCTAGTATTCAACCTCTCACTGAAGACATTACAAAGAAAAATAAAGCTCGGAAGGAAGTCGCAGAGATCGCTGGTGCCTTGCTTTGCGTTTGCTAATCTGCTAGTGAAGCTAGCATGTAACTTGTAAATCAGACTTAGTGGGCTATAGGCTATACATTTTGGCTACTTACTGAACTGCAAAATAATTTAAAAAATTTAAAATGCTGGGTATTGTATACTCGCATGCGACAGCAGTACCGGTCGCTACACACTCACACGAGACAAATTACAAGCAACGCTCAATTGTGTGAGTGTAGGATTACGCTGTTGCTATTTGCTCCGATTCGACTTTTTACATCTAATTTCTCCACCGAAGGCGTTCTGCACAATCGGGGCCCGAGAAAGTAATCCTCGTTCATGTTTATTACACCTAAGCTAGAAAGAAATCGACCCCAGCCTCTACTTCATACCGTTCGACCTATTTTTCTTTGCTGCCGCGCGACCGAAAAACAATCCACGTTAAGCCGCTTGTCAGCCAGCGAGAACGCAAAAACACCTGCGACAGACCCGGTGAAATGCCTTTATGTGAATTCCTGTGCTCGTCTTATTCCCATCCTGTTAAGAATGCATGATCTGATGTATTTCTTCCTCTGGACTGGTCTCATCTCTCTTTTTCTCCCTCCATCTTTTCCAGCAGCTCTAGCTTCTACACACTCGTATCGCCTCGTGTGCAGGCTGGGAAAACACAGATAAAGGGCTTTCTTTGCCCATTTTCTCTCAGCCCACACACACACACACACACACACACACTTGTTCCTCTACATCAGTATTCCAGAGTGTTGTGTGCAGGTTATTGTGATGATGCTGATTTCCGATTATTAGCCAAGCACTTTGTTGATCTGTTTCTCCTCCTAGCGGGACATGAGATCATCCCAAAGACAGATCTGTCCCTTTTTTCCGAGAACACACGTCGATTTTATTGACGATCCCCGCTCAGTATGTACGATCAGTGTGTGTTTGAGATTGCAAGTAGGCTCTAGCCATAATAAAAGATGTGGATAGCACAACGTCTGGTCCATCGCTGAGGGAAACCCTTTGAAGCTGCAGTTCTGTGTGTCATTCTTGCAGTTTTAGGATCAGATGTTGTGGTTGTAAGCTTTGACATGACGTATTTGTGTTTGTAAGTCGAGGAAGGGATGTTTATGTCTGTCAAAGCGATGTTGAAAAATCAGAAACAGAGAGAGGTTTTGGGTGGGGGTGGGGTTGGGGTGGGGTTTATTCTTTCAATAATGAAATAATTGTGTGTGCTTGCATTAAAACATATTACAGATATACTTGTTTAAATAAATATCTAGTATATGAATTTCCGAAGACCCATGTTTTCTTTTTCATGCTGTAGTTGATTTATAACTTTGGTGTTAAACAAGTGCAGCTTTGAATGTTTACGTACTAAGTAAAAAAAAAAATGTTCCTCAAGGGTTCCTTGAACAGAAGATGGTTCTACATGAAACATCAAATGGTTTCCTCAGAGGGACAAACCAAAGAACGCTGGACAAACCAAAGATGGATGATGTGGTTGATGATGATGATGATGAGGATGACGAAGTGGTTAATAGTGTTGCTGGTGATGAGGATCATTTGCATTATGGTGATGATGGTGGTGATGTGAATGAATGTGATTCTTTTAAAAAGGTTCCCTCAAGCGTTCCTTGAATAACAGAAGGTTCTACATGAAACAAACGATTTCCTCTTTATGGAGATTTCCTCTTTATGATGATGAAGGTGATGATGGTGAAGGTGATGCTGTGAATCATAGTGATGTCATATAATGAAGATGATATGTATGATGGCAATGATGGTAGTGATAGTAATAAGGATTGTGGTGATGAAGATGATGATGATGATGATGATGATGATTACACTGTTAAATCTTTCTACACTAACCTGTCTTCTCTCTGTCCCTCTTAGGTGTGTCCTCTAGCTCTAACTGGTAGTCGCTGCTTTAGTCTGTGTAACTCTGTCCTCCAATCGTTTTCACACTGACCGTTTTTCTCTTTTTTCTCTATCATCCCATTATTTTCTTTGTTTTTTCTCCCTTCTTGCTCATTGTCATCCGGTTGCTGCATGCACGCTCTTCATTTTGCTTGCTTGCACAACACATAATCTCCCCTACCTTTCAAAATGTGTGTGTGTGTATGTGTGTGTGTGTGTGTGTGTGTGTGTGTGTGTGTGTGTGTGTGTGTGTGTGATATCACAGATCCTGTTGACCCATCAGACGATGATTTGTTCCATCTGTTTGATAATTTTCCCACCCCCATCCCAGATACGTCCACTCCCATGATCCCCCCTGTAGGCGTGCAGGCTGTGGCTCTCTCCTCGGACTCGGTCAGGGTGAGCTGGGCCGATAACTCCATGAGCAAAAACCAGAAGAGCAGTGAAACGCGCTATTACTCCGTCAAATGGAGGGGCAGTCACTCCAGCAGCAGCAAGTACAAGGTAAAAGGAAAGGAGGGAGTGATGGAGGGATACACTGACAGACAAATGGTTGATTGTACAGATGTGTGGATGGATGGACAGGTAGTTGGATATATGGATTAATAAGTATATGTGGATGCTCTGATGAATGATGTGTGGATGGATGCATGGTTGGGGAGATGGATGGATGGATGGATGGATGAATTGGTGGATTGATGATCATAGAGTATTTGCACAGATGGATGGATGGATTTGTGAATGAGTGGATAGATGGTTAGATGGATGGACAGATGGTTGGATGGATGGATGGATTTGTGATTGAGTGGATAGATGGTTGGGCGGATGGACAGATGATTGGATGGATGGATAGATTTGTGAATGAGCGGATAGATGGTTGGATGGATTTGTGATTGAGTGGCTAGATGGTTAGATGGATGGACAGATGGTTGGATAGATGGATAGATTTGTGAATGAGCAGATAGATGGTTGGATGGATGGACAGATAGTTGGATAGATGGATAGATTTGTGAATGAGTGGATAGATGGTTGGGCGGATGGACAGATGATTGGATGGATGGATAGATTTGTGAATGAGCGGATAGATGGTTGGATGGATTTGTGATTGAGTGGCTAGATGGTTAGATGGATGGACAGGTGGTTGGATAGATGGATAGATTTGTGAATGAGCAGATAGATAGTTGGATGGATGGACAGGTGGTTGGATAGATGGATAGATTTGTGAATGAGTGGATAGATGGTTGGGCGGATGGACAGATGAATAGACCAGTGGATGACTGGATACACATATAGATTGATAACTGAATGAGTGAATTTGTAAAGAGATGAGTGGATGGACAGATGGACTGATTGGTGTATGATAGAATGGGTGGATAAATATGTGGATAGATGGATGGATGACTTGATTGAGGAGATGGATGGGTGGATGGATGGATGAATGGATGGATACATGCATTCAATGGCTGGTCAGAGGGGTAGATAAATGGGTTAATGGATGGATGGATGAGCAAAAAGACTGGATGAACAGAGATGGACAAGGCTAAGGGTGAATGTTCCATAAATGGATGGATGGATGGATGTTCAGACAGATACACAAATGTCTATTGTAAGTTCTACAGTTAGTTTTAGTGTGTGTGTGTGTGTGTGTGTGTATCCAGTCTGCAGACACCACTGGACTGAGTCACACAGTAACAGGTCTGAAGCCCAACACCATGTACGAGTTTGCTGTCATGGTGACGAAAGGTCGCAAGTCGAGCACGTGGAGTATGACGGCACACGCCACCACGTATGAAGCAGGTACACACTGCACACACCGTCGCACGCATAAACACCACAGTGTGTGAAATATACACCATAACTATTTTCCTTTAAACGCCTCATTATCACGAACTTCATTATTATTATTGTTCGCTAGTAAACGCGATTAAGGAAGCGGACACGTCGCAGATCACTTGCATTCTCGCATCCCAGATTTCATTACGCTTCCACATTAGGGACCTTTCAGGAAAAACATTCTCTCTTAATATTGCTATATGGTCTGCATTAAAAAGTGCAGCTCAGTTTCTCTTTGATCTCGCTCCTCGCGTCAGTCAGTACCTCATCAAGACGACTCCCTTCATTCGTCTTCCACCGCGGCTGTGTGTATCTGTTGCATCATTCCTTTGAGAACGTTGTCCAGAATTTCGTTATAAACTGTGGGATTTCTCGCTCCCCTTTTCTCTTTCCACTCATTACCCAGAATACACTGCTGGTTAAACAAGCAATGATCTCGGCTCTGTTTTGTAAAGCCTCTTATTGTTACGCTCGCGTGCTGCGTGGTGCCTCATTTCATTGTTTACCGCAGCTAATATACAAAGCCTAATTACACACTTTCCTAAGCAAACACACACACAGGACAGGGAGAAAACTCTTCCACAACGACCTTGTGTAATTTCTGGCAGCTGTGTGTGCGTGTGCGTGGTTTCTTCCGTGATTTAATTTGAAAAGCCTAATTGAGGTTTTTGTTGAACAGGTGTACGGTCTGGTGCCTCCAGGCCAAAATATTTCATGTGACCCATATTTCCGATGCCTGGTGGATATTTTCTTTTGTAGGATTGGCGAGATTTTATTATTATAGCGCTAATCGTTTTTGTCAAGTTTTATTTTTGGCTATGAACGTTTATTCGTTCGGTAAACGTGTACATTCACGGTAAACAACTGAGGGTTAAAAGTGTTTCTCATGAGCGTCAGAGTATCTCAGTTGCTTTGGAGTAAAGCGAGAGTTAACTAGCGCACCAAAACTAAACTGTATTAACACACGCTCTTCTATTTTTTTTTTTTGGCATCGGGTAGCGCCGAGCTCCGCCCCGAAGGACCTGACGGTGATCGGTCGAGAGGGTCGTCCCAGATCAATTCTCATCAGCTGGCAGCCGCCGCTCGAAGCTAACGGCAAGATCACAGGTGAGAATATGCATCAGCCTTCTTTAGCATCTAATCAAGCGTTAGCAACTGACACCATTTCCCTCTCACGTCAAATCAGCCCTAGACGTTTGCCATCCAACATTTGCTCTCTTCACTTTTTTTTTTTTTTTTAAAACATGAGCTTCAAGGCTAAAGTAAGTCTATTTCACCCAGAATCTTTCTGTAAGGTGTACCTGTCTGTATGTGTTGTTACGGCCCAGTCTAGGTTAGGCCGCACGGAGTAACCAGCTCGGGATTCGATGGAATTTGACCTTTAAATAAGGGAAGCCAGGAATAACACAAACAAACAAGGTTGTGGTATATTGTATAACACAAAATTATATACATATAACTGTACAAGGAACCAAACCAGACGTACCTTCAGGGTGGGCCAGGGCCAAAATAATAAACAAAAGGATTCTTTTGATAGGTAGCTAGCTTACCTAAAGGGAAAATAACAAAAATACAAGGATGCTTCCCTAACTACCTAAGCCAAAAACAAAGACAAAAGGACCCTCTCCCAAAAGAAATGGCAACCACACCCCTACTGCCTGTGAACCAAGTGAATCATATATACAATGGTGAAGAATATACATAAACAGATACAGGGACAACCAAACTCAAAGTCAAAGTCAAAGTCAAAAACCAGAATACACCATAAAGCAGCACAACCCAACACACACACGTA
>JANDJT010000167.1:15974794-15986924 GCA_024331685.1 Stegophilus panzeri
AAAAAGAAAAGGTAAAAGGAACATCTGGAGCTGAGAAACAGAAAAAGGTCAAAGGTAAAGGGGGAAAAAATTGGGGCGAAAACACTGCTAGGAAAGAAACGCTAGCTAGTTTATCAATACGTGCATTTTAACTAGTTTGTATATAGGATCTATTTGCTTGCCAAGTACGTAAACATTGCCTAATGGTCAACCGTGTCTTAAACGGCATGAAACTACCGTTTGTTTACATGTCTTCTGCAAGTAACAAATGAGCTGTTTCGATATTGTAAAGAAGTGGTACGCAGATATCTGACTGTTATTTATTTAGCATTTATATCACAGCGCTGTCAAATTCTTCAATCTGATTGGTCAGAAAGTGTTGGTTAATTTTCTACAACAGCGGCTTTGACAGTAGCTCTGGCTATTAGACAAATCGCAGGTTGCTATTTGTTCTAACATGAGTCTAATGCGATCGTTTCTATAGTAACAACTCGTTCACAGGGCCTCGGACAACATCATTTAAGACTACTTAATTCCGTTCTTGTTGTTGTATAACAAAGGAATAGATCTAAGGTTCGATATGGTGATGCTTTCTGTATTTAACATTTATTTAACACTTATGGAAGGAGTCTCCAGTGTCAGAGTTTTATATCGATCAGTAACATGACAATTTTTTGGGGGTCTTATTCACTTCAAAAGAGGATAAAAAAGGAAAAAAAAAAAAAACCCCAAAAAAAAACCTCGAGGCTGTTTATATCTGCTAGAATGCAAGTGGAACTTGTTTTGTTGATGTTCCACACATTAAACGCAACTATAAATGGACAAAAAGTATGATGTATCCTTCCTTAAAGGTGCATTAGGTAAAATTAGGTCTCTAACGGTTAGGTAGTTTCAACGTTTGAATGATTCCCGTTTCTTCCGTGGCCCGTAGAGTAGGGGATCTATAAAATGGCAGACAGGAAGTGAATCCAAGCACAAGCAACAAGCATTCTGGACCAGACATCCGTTTTTCTGGCCCAGAACAGGTTTTCTCACTGATAAAATTAAAGTTAAATTAAAGTCAAGGCCACAACTTAACCCATTGTTTTGTTTTGTTTTTATATCATGTTCTACAGATCTTCCAGGTTATTTGTACAAGTAAGAAATAAAAATAGATCACCCATTGCACCTTTAATGAATAAAAAAAATTGTAATCATTATCAAATTACTGTGGTATTCGACAAACACAGGATTTACTGGTTTTGGCAAATAAATAATCAAGTTAGGGCTGCTTCATCACATCACATCACATCACATCACTCTGCTGTCGATCATTTTCCTCTAACAGCACAACCCACAAGTGATTTATTGCTTACATGGTGTTGTTATTAGCAAAGACTCGTTGCTACGTTCGATAGATAGGTAGCTGCGGTGTGAAAGGTTTCAATTCTTCAACCATGGATTCAATTTTATTAATGGTGAGTTATTGACCGACAATCTTATTGACCGGCAAACAAATTATTACCGTCATCTGAGTATGTACACAGTGACACATTTACAATAATGCAGAGAACAGAGATGGAGCAGAGTCAAAGACACACACACACCACAAAACAACAACAACAACAACAACAGCAGCAGCAGCAACAACAGCAAAAACACTTAACTTGCAAGGCACACACACACACACACACACACACACACACACACACTCACACACACTAGGATCATGAAAAAAGCTGGACAAAAGCGATAGATTTGAAAAGCAGTTTGTGACTGAAGGCCAATAAGCTGTTAGAGGCTTTTCCTGCTACACGGCTTTAAGAGCAGAACCTGCATCATTAATTCACATTTGCACAAAGCGTATCGATCCTTAAACCTCAAATCTAATAAGGCGTCTCTCCTGGAGCCGCCGGGGTTAGGCCTGGTTCCGAGCTTTACACGCAGGCTGTTTCCTGGAGCTCAACGCAACGAGCCGTATATCGAACACCGAGCGAGTGTCCTTGCTGAAATCACACAGACTTTTTGTTGATTTCCATCTCCCGGGCGCTCTTCATAGGGGACAACCTCAAAAATAAATATAAATATAAATAAATAAATAAAAAGGCTACAGGTTGTAAAACATTAGGCACTTAATGACCAATACAAAGTGGGATGAGACTAATTTAATGCCAGATGTAATGTCAGGTTCATGGAGACAAAAAGGGAAACAGAAAGGTTTTTGTGTTTTCAACACCGCTATTAGAATCTTTCCTTTCCTTTTTTTCTAGTATTGTCCAGACGTCAAAGTAGCGTTAATGGTTCGTTCATATTTTATAGTGCATTAGAAGACATATCATCCTAATAATTAAGGGTATTTTACACTATTAAACATCAGGCAGGGGGTGAAGAAGACGGCGACCCCCTGATGTGTGCCCAAAAGTGATGGACACTCTCGCTTATCCCTCACACATTTCGGATTTTGCTCAGTTTTGGCTTTTGAATATTTTACAACCGTCTAAGAGCCGTGCCGTGATTAGGAGTTGGCCGAGAAAAAATAAAGCCTGGCATGGATTTTCTTGGAACTGAAACATCTGTATTGCTTTGATTATTAGAAATTGCTGCATTTTGCTGGCATCGGCCCTGTGTGTGTGTGTGTGTGTGTGTGTGTGTGTGTGTGTGTGTGAGCGTTAAGGAGTGATCAATCACATCAGCATTCCAACCACTATGTATGTGTGTGTGTGTGTGTGTGTGTGTGTGTGTGTGTGTGCGCATTAAGGAGTGCTCCATCACATCAGCATTCCAAACACTATGTATGGGTGTGTGTGTGTGTGTGTGTGTGTGTGTGTGTGTGTGATTGTGTGTTTGTGCTAATATAGAGAGCTAGAAAAAAAAGAAAGAAAAAAAACCACACACGCCCCATTTGGAGGTAATTGCAGCTCGGCCTTTTTGTCTATTACACACGAGGATAATCAAATCTGCCCCCTATTTATGTATATTAGCGTAACCCTGGGTCGGAGGGAGAGGGAAGGGGAGCGACATGTGGAAGGCGCAGATAGACAGCCATCGTCCCCTGACCTGAGCGCTCATAATCCCACCTCGTTGTGATTAGCGCCGACTGCAGATTAGAAATGCGAATCGGATAATTACTGTCCTCTCCACTATCTTTCCAATTCGCTGTGCAATTACAGCAGATGGGCAAGTACGACTGCGTTTTCTGGGAACACTCGTATGTTGGAAGGAAATGTGCTTTGGATTTGTCATTGTGTGAATGGGGTGAAAAAAAACCATTGTGCCAATAGCAGCGGAGGTTTATAGGTGAGTGGCTGGTTTAAAGGGCCGTTGAGGGCCTGGTTCGGTCTACAAGTACTCGTATCCAGTAAATCCTGCTGGGACACACAGCTGTAGCTACTACACCAAGTGGAGGGGTCATAAAACCCGTCGAATTTGTGACTTCGGTGTGCCGAAGCTTCTGGTGAGTGGCCCCAAACGGCTGCAAAGAGTTCTCTCAATGATGATCTATAAATCCTACAGTGTGAAGAATCAGTCCCGTGAAGGAGGCATGGCCTCTGTATCAGTCAGTCCAGTGAAGGAGGCATGGCCTCTGTATCAGTCAGTCGAGTGGAGGCGTGGCCTATGTATCAGTCAGTCCAGTGAAGGAGGCGTGGCCTCTGTAGTCAGTCAGTCCAGTGAAGAAGGCATGGCCTCTGTAATCAGTCAGTCCAGTGAACGAGGCGTGGCCTCTGTATCAGTCAGTCCAGTGAAGGAGGCGTGGCCTATGTATCAGTCAGTCCAGTGAAGGAGGCGTGGCCTATGTATCAGTCAGGCCAGTGAAGGAGGCGTGGCCTCTGTAGTCAGTCAGTCCAGTGAAGAAGGCATGGCCTCGGTCAGTCAGTCCTGTGAAAGAGGAGTGGCCTTTTTTGCTCAACAGTCACAGTGATAGAGGCATGGCCTCTGTCTGTCAATTCCAGCAAATGATGCATTCCACTCTTCAAAGCGATCACTTTTTTTTTTTATTGAACTTTTTGCACAGTACTAAAGTGGCTGTTCCAAATAGGCTGTATATATAATCATATAGAAAGGAGTAGAGGTGCACGCCCCTAATAACCGCCCTGTACTAGGAGTAATGGATAAAAAAAACCGAGCTTCTTCATTCAAATTAAATGAAAGACCGGACAGCGGCATTTAGAAAACAAGTAGAGACAGAATGAATGCATGTACCCCCTTTGCTTTATCTGCTGTAATTTATATTCAAATTGAGGCTTGTGATTGCAAACCGCCATCCGTATTCAGCCCTAAAGAGAGGGCAGCTGACCCCACACAAGGGGCAAAGCCTGAATAAACAAATGAAATCCTGCTGACAGCTAAGAACACTGTCGAGTCACGTGTGCACGCTGGCTTTTATGAAAACGGAAAGCAATAAACAGCTTGTACAGACATTAACCAACACTTGTGTTAAAAACAGACCCTCCCTGAACCAACAAATACAAGATGGTGGATATGATTACTTGGGGGGGTAAACAAAAAAATGTTTTCGTCAGTGTTGCATCAGGAGACAGACATCAGCATTCAGAAGGAGCCAGAGAGCCTTTCTTTAATAGCCGCTATAATACAGTCTCAAAATGGAGGACTACTCAGGCATGTAAGATTTGGCACGGTTGATCTCCCCTTTTGGGTCGGTGCTTACTGAAGAGTTACAGCTCCTGGGGAGGTGGAGCTGGAAAAATGAACTATTAATTTGCTTTAAAGATTCATTAGAGGGAGATGAAGAGGAAAGAAGAGAAGCACCGGGCCAACGAGGCGGTTGGAGAGCAGCGAAAGTCGAACCCTGCTCCTAATGACCACCTGAATATTTCATGACCGTCTGAGGTTCAGGATTTCTCTGCACCACAGAAAAGCCACTTGTCGAAATTAGCATCGACTCGCGACGTCCTCCTTCGCAACCTACACCCCACATCAAGCTGAAACCTCTTTTAGTAATTAGCTTATACATTTACGCTTTTCAACCACTACAACTCACGGCAATACACGAACGTCCAGCTCCTATGAGGCTGAACAGCAATTTGTTGCAACTTAAAATATATATATATTTTTTTTAAAGTGTTTGAACCGCAAGCGCCAGAGGACAAACCTAAGTGGCTTCGAGTCAAGCAAAGTAATTTCAGTGTAAAGTAGGTTCGGAAAGAAAAAGCGTTACGCAGCAGTGGGCAGGCCATACGCCAAAGCTAATGAGAGCCAGAACTCCAACAGCGCTTAGATCCATACTTACAGAATCACTAAACAGCTGATAAGCCGAGCTCGTTCTGCACACCGCTGCTCACAGCTGTATCGCACAGTGTGCAAATAGCAATTCACTGCAACAGGGAAGTTTTTTCCTTTTTTTGTTCCGAGCGTTCCGAGTTTGGTATTTAATATCCAAAGTGAATGACTTTGATAAAGGCATTTCAGCAATAAACTAATCATTACATTTTATACTAATCTGGTATCAAGGATCACTTTCACAGAAGGGAAAGCACTTTTAACCCGATCCGATCCTGCAACGACTGGAAAAGATTGGAAATCGGATTCGGTAAAAGATTTGCTGGAACTGGAAATGTTTACAAATGTTTAAAGAGACTTGTCTTGAATTGTTTTTTTTGTTTTTTGTTTTTTTTTGCTAAGGATTGATTTCCATCTCTGTTCTTCGTACCTGCTCAAGATATGAACTAAAGCTACTAAATATAAATAAAGCTTGCCAGAAGGGTTCAGAGGGCATCTAGTTGAGACCAGAGGTATGCACTGGGACCAGAATCCCAAAAAGTCACGCCAGTGTGAGGTTTTTACTTTCATACAGAGAGGACCGATAGGGAGTTCACGGGATAAACAAAGGACGACGTTCATTAACGTGAACATGCATGGCGCGATGCATTTACCACATTCATTCATCCTTAGTAATTGCCTGGTCAGGGCTACTAGTTTGCCTATATTTTGGGAAATGAATATACCAATTAACCAAGGAAACTGCGTGAACGGGATTAAAAAAAAAAAAAAAACAGTCACATCACATCTCTAGTTGAGAGCGGTTATAAACTCGTGATGGGGGGGGGGGGGGGGGAGGGCCCCTTTCGCCAGCTTTAGGCCACACCCATTATATGTTTAAATCTGAATACAGATAATACAGTACTAAACAGACACACAGATAGTGGCAATGCATTACACACAGATTATACAAGGATGTAACAATTCCTTCATTTTATATAATTAATAAATACTCATATATTATATATAATAGCACAGATCTGCTCAAATTAGTCAAAAATCAATTTACAGGCATTTTTAATGTGCAGTGGAGAAACACCCTTTCTTCGTGGCTATGTTGGTCTTCTCCCCTTCCCCCCTTCCTCCCCCGATGACAGTCTTCTTAAAACATCCTCTCTCTTTTTTCCCCCCCTCCCTCTCTCACCTGCTGGAATCTCTACGCCGCTCTGCCCTCCATGTCTCTGGCAGATTCGGCGGCCCGCGCCAAACCGTCAGCCATCAGAGCCTCCTCCAGACTCCTCCTGGCCTGGTACACCTTCAGCTCCTGCTCCCTGAGGAGACAGAAACACGGGGGATTAGGAAGCAGACAGCAAGAGAGAGAGAGAGAGAAAAGGAAGAATATAGGGCGAGACTTCAGAAGCCTGCTGTCTAAATGCTCTGTTGATTAAGTTTGACCTCCTTTTACCGCTTTCCATCACCCATCAGCGCCGCTGAACCTCCTGCTCGCTCTCACATCTCCTTCCCCTATTACTCCTTCCTCCTGTCAGTCAACACCCCTTCCACCGCCCGCGCCCCATCCCTTCCTCCACTCCCGTCTCATCCCGGATTAACCCCAAGCTCTCATTAGCGAGTCCCAACGTTAGCAGCCGTCTCAGGTTTAATTAGAGGTTAATGAAGGGAGATGCAAATAAAAACACGACAGCCTCTAACTACGACAACCGCAATCCACTTCTCCGTGATTTGAGGACAAACACTAACAAACACACATATAGAATATTCATAATAATAATAATAATAATAATAATAATAATAATAAAGACTGCTTGTTCATGCATGTCATCAATAACATTATCATGATTACTGGTGCATTTCCACAGCAGGAACCCTTTCAGGAACTCATGAACTTTAACACAGGTTTATATTAATGCACTCGTTCGAATACGTTATCATTTCCCTGACTTACACAGAGACTTATTCATCGATATGGTGAAGTTTTCGGTAAGGAGACATTTATTTGTTTTTGAAAGGAGTCTCCAGCATCAGCTGTAAAGAGACCAAATGTATGCGTTGTCCTTCTTTAATACGTTTAAAAAAAAATTATGTTATGTTATATTGCAAACTGTTATGGTTTAGGAAGAATAAACCACTTCAGGACATGCAGTTATAGGAAAATCATCATCTTAGGTGTAGTAACTCTACTTTACACTGGACCATATCATACATATTTCCACAGGAACTAGAACCAATTTAAGTTCCTGAACCTTTTGGGTTCCTGCTCCAAAGAAGGTACTCTTCTGCGTATCAGAAACTCCTGGGGGTGGAGCCTAATGTACAGAACACTGCTGATTGGTCAACCGCACGCTTCGCAGAACGAATCTTCAACTCTGCAGTGTTTTAAAATCATGCGCTTCGGTTATAGCAGCTAAAAGGCAGAACATTTTCAGACAAACGTTTGGTTTGACAATAAATGGTAATATAGTGGAAATTGCATTTCCTGCGATTTCGGAAAGCTAAAGTTAACGTCGTATTTGCATGGAACAAACAATAAACAACAACGTCAACATCGAGTCTCCTTCAGATTTGTTGTGTTGATGTATTTTCGCTGTTTGCTGAAAGGACGTAACCGTTTATACTTCTCTAATTCTACACGATGGTGGACGGGTAAAGGTGAAGACGATTCTGAGGAGACGGAGGAAGATGAAATAAATGGTCCCAGGCAGGAAGCTCGGTGAATTAACCTTTTAAAGGGATTAAAATTCTGACTGGGCATCACCTCTGAAGGAAACGTAAAAGAGGAACTCATCCAAAATCTCTGTAGGTCTTCTTCCAGATCCCTTTAGTTCCTCCAAACACTCAGGAGGAACCGACCGCCATTATCAGATGGTATAAATGCTGCATGACTGCATGAGCATGATACCCTCCATAAACACTCTTTGAGTCATCCCGGCCCCGCCTGCGGTCTCCTTTTCTTCCGAAGAGAAAGGCAGACGAACAGACTAGACACGATTCATTTCCTTCATTTCTCCCGACTCTATAATCACCAGCAGCGAGCAGCTCATCTCCGAGGCATTTCACAGTCCATAGGTTTGGCCGGACCCGTATTCATACTCCCACAAACCTGGTCCTGTTTTCCTCCAAACACAAGAAGATGACTACTGCCATCTAGTGGGCAGAGCATCGCTTCTGGAAATGACTTCAGCTTCAGGTGTGAACTAAAGATCACAGAGGGCCCGTTAAACGAAAGCAGCGGTAATTATTTAGAAACGGAGTTTAGGGGAACCCTCAGCACTTTGAGCCATTTGCTTGAGTAATGGCTAACGTCTGAAGATACTTATTTGTATCCGCTTGTTGTTGTGCTGCCTTGCAGATGCTCGAAGCTGGTTTCCGATTATTTCGGAGGTTAATCACTCCACATCACACCCTAAACCGGGTAATTCCGCACATGCCACTGACGGATAAATACATCATGTCTGTCAAGGTGGAAAGAGCTCATCAGCATTCCGGTGGCTCTCAGGACAGAAAACGACTCTGTCTTGCAAGGAGAAAATCTTATTTCGGCTCTTCGCGTTCCCATATGCGGTAGCCAGGTGCCAATTTATCTTGTCTGTAATGCCTCACAGAGCTGAAGCGAGATTGAAACTGGCATCCATTATGAACCTTATGAAGTCGTCCGCGACGCAGTACACGCCGCGCTAACAGCGACACTGATCGCGAGAAGGGAGACGAACGTTCACCGAGCGGAGGCGCGAGACGAACGGAACACTTGAGACGACGTGTAAATGAAGTGCGTAAACAAAACAAACAAACAAACAAACAAAAAAAAAAACATCACAAGTTTTACCGAAGCACTCGATAACTCATAAACCCGAAATGCGACTCGAGAAGGTTCTAAGGGAGAACACGGAGGTCAGGGTAGAAGCGGTGGAAGAAGTGGTCACAATTTTGACAGCAATCTGCAGGAAAATCAGCGCAAATCGATTGCTGGAAAGACTTCGAATGGGACTCGGTTCGCACCGAGAGACTCGATCGCGAAACGTACCTGATGTCTTCGTCGGTGACGATGAAGGATTTGCAGAGTGGCTGGGAGGTGTTGAGCCAGATAGCGGGGTTTTTCTCTGCTGCGGTGGACGTCTGGCCCGTGATGGGGCCCGAAGTCATGTGCAGAGCGCTGGCTATGGCCGACAGCAACGTCTCGTCTGATGAATCCGGACCTACGCCTGAAAAAAAGGTACACGTGCACATACGATTAAACCCCGATTCGCTAGTTCGTTAAATATTTGGAATCACTGCTCATTTTATCAGGGACATCTCTGCCCAGTCAGTCAGTCAGGCCCTCGTCTACCTGTCCATCACTCAGTACGTTTACACGGACAACAATAATCCGATATTAACTCAATTAAGACGATACTCTGATTAAGAAACTAGCATGTAAACAGAGATTATTGATGACCTTAATCTGACTAAAGTCATACTCGAAATAAACACAAATCGAATTAAGACGTGTGGAGTATTCCTGTTTTAGTCGCATTATTGACGTGTATTACAGACATGTACATACTTAATCACATTATTAACGTCATGTGGGAGTTTTCACCGCATTTTGCGAAAGGACACGTACACACACGGCAGCGCTCAACCGTTGGAAGGCGAACAAGAGAGCACGGCTGCGTCCCAAACCGCGTACTTACCTGCTATATAGTAGGAGAAATACATGTGTTTCAGCTACTATATAGTAGGTAAGAACGTGGTTTCGGACAGCTCACGGCTGCAAGCAGTCGTCTATTAGTGCGTATAGCATGACAAATAATTAACCGCACTTGAAGCTTTCGTAAAGTTACAAATGAAACACCTTAAACCGTCTTATTCAGAATAAGGTCAATAATTAGATTACTGCTGTCCATGTAAACATAGTCACTGACTACCCTAGCAATGCTGCTTCACCTGATATACTAGGTGTAGTTGATAAAATGACCAATGAGTGTAGGTAGAAGTTAGGCGCACGTAATCAATGCAAATCACAGATTTATGTTAATGCCCTCATAATAATACATAAACAGTACACTGGTATGGCTGGAGCTCCACGTTTTTAAAAACAGATGATCGTAGATTAAGGTTTCTGTAAGGAGATGTTTATTTAACATTTATGGAAGGAGTCTCCAGTGCCAGTTCTAACAGTCAGCAAGTTTTCCACCATGGCAAGCTGCATTTTTTGTTAGCTATATGTAGCTAGAAACAGATAAAACGTACTTCGAGTGGTAACAGTAATTCTGCTCGCCGTCAGGCCGCATCACAGCATCTCGTCGCTGATTATTTTCCCATAACAACACGCCCCTCAAACGATTGATTCTTTACTTTAACTGATAGTACATGTTGGTCGGGGAAAGCGCTAGTTAAACTGTACGTATGCTCTTGCATACAGAAAGAGAAAGTTCTTTAGAGTGAGGCCATACTGTAGAAGAACCATTTTAGGTTTCCTAAAGAACCTTTTGGTCCACCTTGTAGAGAAATCCAGCACCAAAAACGGTTCCAGATCCATCAATCGAGACGTTTACCCGACAAGGGTTCTTTCGATGATCGGGGTCGGAATGTGAGTGAGTGTAAAAGCTTACTCTGTAAACCTTTAGGAAGCTCCATAGTCCTGAGAACCTCTTCTGTGACGTCCGACGATCTCAAACCTTTCAACCTCTTCTCCCAGAACAGCTGCATATACACGGAGAGATAAAAGAAAAGAACTTAAAAGCAGATACACACAAAACAAATCCTGTCTTTCCGCACTTTATTCGGCCATCTTGTACGTGCTACTCCGAGGTTTAAATCATAAGTGACCTGGAAACCTAGTGTTTATTGGTTCCACCAAGAGAGCCTTGGAAATGTTTCGGAACATTCCCCCTGCAGGGGATTTAACCAGCATTAGAGTCAAACCATTAGAGCTGGTTTTTACAGCAGCAAATCTGAAGCTGACAAGTTATTCTGGAGTACTGAAACAGCAGTGTTTATCCTGTTGCGTCCTGCTATTAATGACGGACGTTGAGTTGTACCACTCAAGATGATGTTCTGTCACTAAAACTGGTCACAGGTTCCAGAAACAGGGGGAAGAACAGACTTCTTCTCGAGCAGCCTTTGCACAAAACCGCTAGCGCTGTGCTGTTAGCCACCAATGTCCAGGATGAGCCCGAGGGAGCCATCTTTAGCCAACATGGCAGCTCTGCTTGGCACTTCAAACGACTCGCCAACAGCAGCTCGTAAACAGGCTCCCGGATTTACTGAACTGTGTTTTTAAATAAAAGCTCCTCCATGACTGTCTTGGGGCCTTTACAAATAAATCCACCTTTTACAACAACGGCTGCGTTTTTAAGAGCAAGTCAGGAGTTCGGGACTAGCGCCAACAGCAGACGTTCACATCCAAAAATGTGAAATCTCAGCATTCAGAAATCTCAGTTTGACCAAAAAAAACCCCACCCCTTCTGTTCTTACTGAACGAAGCAGCAGGCAATGACGGGAAGGAATTAAAAACATTCAAAACCATATTACGCTTGTGAAACAATCTAACAGGCCACTGTGTTACTGGTAATGGGTTAGATTTGCTCTGCGTGACGCAAACCGATTCATAAAAGGCTGGGAATCGTGAGTAGAGATGCTACGTTAAATCCATTAGAACTACGATAGCGCGCTTTCTCTTTGAATGACGCCGAATAGCTCTAAGTTCTCTCGTGTTTTATATACAGCTCTAATTTTGCTGCTTTTATATAAAAGAATTCGTGACATTTTAGCCTGGAAGAGGGAAAAGGCTACCAAGAGGCAGTGAAATACAGCTGCGGGGAAAAACAAGCTTTCTGGAACGTTTCCTAAACGTGCACACAAAAAGGATTGGTTTGGGAAGAGAGAGAGAGAGAGAGAGAGAGAGAGAGGGAGAGAGAGAGAGAGAGACAGAGAGAGAGAGAGAGAGAGAGAGAGA
>JANDJT010000167.1:15997035-16021055 GCA_024331685.1 Stegophilus panzeri
GGACAAAAAAAAAAAAAAAACAAACAAACAAAAAAAAAAAAAAAAAAAAACACAGCAGCGCCAGCATTTTGTCTGTCTGGGGGTTTTATTTATTTATTTATTTTTTAATCATCAGGGACCTAATTTGCATTTAAGATCCATGGCTACATGCAAATTGAGACTTCACTGGCTCTAGACGTGCTCTGATGAGGCAAACCTTGTCGGCTGGAATAGCTATGCGTTGTACAAGGCCGCCTTTTTCTTAAAAAAAACAAACAAACAAAAAAAAAAAACGCCATCTTAAAGGAGCTTAAAATGGGGTTCGTCAGTTACACTTCTGAATAGTGCGTGGAGAGCTGCAAAGCCGCAGCGAAACAGTGCAGAAGCAGCAGTTAACATGGTGGCGAGATGCCTATCAGGTGGTACGGCTGTCTGTGTGTGTGTGTGTGTGTGTGTGTGTGTGTGTGTGTGAGCGTGTGTGTGTATGTGTTTGGGGCGTAATGCGCTCCACTATGAAAAGTATGCCCTTAACTATTAGTCTGTGTAGATTATTATTATTATTATTATTATTATTATTATTATTATGAAAGAAGTACAAGTAAGTGCGGCCCGTGTTTGTCCACAGTTTGCCGGACTTATGAGCACGTTTCCTTCTTTCTGCTCAGTAAATAAGCATACGTGAGACGAAATGACTGTGCAGGCGTGAGCTCAGCGGGTTTAAGGCTCACCTACGGAGCGCGTGAGTCACAGATGAGTCAAAACGAAGGCAGAGAGAGAGGGGAAGAGAACGACAGAGAAAACCACATGTATGTACATAAACACTGCACCTCAGATGAGCTCGCCATCGTCAAGAACATTTTTGGTTTTTTCTTTCGAAACTTAAGTTAAGAACGCAGGGTGTTGCATGCTGCATCGTGCGGCATGAAGGCAGGCACAGACGGCGAGCGAAGTCACAGGGTGAAGTTCCTCTAACAGAAACGCACGGCCATAAGGACGCGGCGTGAGCCCTGGAAGCCGACGTTAACTCTTAAAAAAAAAATTTTTAAATCACAAAGCCTGTGTCTGTGCAAGTGTGGCCTAAAGCTAGGGGTTGGATCCATGAGCCTCCAGGGCGCTTCCCAGAGGGCACAGTGGGATTCGGCTGTGTCGTTAAAAAGGGCGTAGGCCGACCACGAGAGCAGCGTGGTTGCACTGTGCAAAAAGGGGGAGGGGGTGACCGAGAGAGAGCGCGCATGCGAGAGCGCATGCGGGTGTGTCACTAGCTATTCCTTGCTCTCGACTGGCCTACCACACAGCCCACATACACACACTTAAAGACAGCAGGAGCAACACACACACACACACACACACACACACACACACACCCACACACCCACACACCCCCATCCACCAACAGACGGTGGATAATAATCTTGGAAAAAATGTACCATAAAATTGTGCGCACGCTGTTGTTTACATTCTCCCATGCAAAAGCACACAAACGAGTGCGAAACACTGAACTTGCACTCCTCATAAAACCAGGATCGCTGCAGGGAGGCCCGGCGAGATCCAACCGTAACGCTCAATTATTCATCCTCCATGGGTCAGAGTGTCTGTGCATGTGTGTGTGTGTGTGTGTGTGTGTGTGAGTGTGTGAGTGTGTGTGCGTGAGAGAGAGCGAGAGAGCGAGAGCACGATTCTCACAGACGGATCAGCTCCTCCAGGCGAAGTTCGACGTGGACGCCATGTTGTTTACAGCAATACTAATTTATTTATTTATTTTAAATGTGTCGTTATTTAACAAAGAAAAACATATACACTCACGCACGTGGTGACGTTTCCTTATAAGGACGTTAACACTAAGGAGTCAATAAGAGGAATAAAGCGTTTCAGGATGTGCGGTTACAGGAAAATAATCAACTTCAGGATGGTAACGGTGACTACGTGACGTGACGTGACGTCACGTGACGTCACGTCACATCCTGCAGCAGAGAGGACGCGATGTCTCAGCTGCTGTTTACGGCATCGTAGGACAGCCTGTATTCAACCCTCGTTTCGAGCCTCGCGAATGAGTCAGAGTCGGAGAATCCGAGTCCCCAGAAAGCTTTCGCAGGTGGCCCGGCGTTTACTGCCTTTATTATTACGAATGACTCAGTGAAAGCACACCAGGCAAATCACTTCAGCCCAGAGGGATTCATGATTCAACAATCAACACAAACAGGAAGCACGCAGTTGGCTCGTTTCCCATAAGGCCTTAAGGGGATTAGCCAACTCGGTTATTCCACCCACTGGTCCAAAGGTAGAAGTGTTTATAAAGCGCTTCTTTTCAAGCACTGACTGAGACTTGGCCTCAAATGTGGCCCTGGGACGGAGCGATCGCTTTTCCCAGAACTCCCTGATCAGAGGAAATGAGCCAGGAGCGATAGGCTGAAAGTGACGCGTCGACTGAATCGAAGCACAGAGGCCAAGGGCAATGCGGTTGCATCAGACCGGAGCGGGTCAGGAACGCCACGTCCTCATGCGACCGACCGAGCAATGTCACAGAAAGAGAAAGAGAAAGAGGAAGTGCGCTCAACATGGGGAAAGCCAGTAAATTCCTAAGCAGGGATGTCACACAGCGATGCGCAGATTTGTTTTCCCTCTCTCATCTACCGCACCAAATTCGTCTTGTGAAATCTAAGGAAAGTTCAATCGGGTGTGTTAGGAGGTAGAACGCTAAGCGGTTACAAGTCTCAGATGCTCCAGGATTCGATCCTGAGCTCGGATTAGTATCCGTGTCGAGTTTTGCACGTTCTCCGAGCGTCTCCTCTGGGGTTCTCTGGTCTCCTCCGACCTCACGATGACATGCCGGGCGAACGGGCGTGAGAACGCGTCTGCGTTCGCGTCGTGTTTGTGATCTCATTCGGGGTGTATTCCTACCTGGAACGACCCAGTGTTCCCAATCCTGAGCAGGATAAAGCGCTTACTTACTGAAGAATAAAGAATAAACGAATTCATTTGCGCTAAATACAAAAAGAGTATATGATGTGAGAGATCAAGCTGGGGTTTTTATTTTTCTTCTGGTGGTCTTCCTATCAGTACAGAAATGAAACTCAGAGATAGGGTCCATTACGAGACGAATTCAGAGGATGAGTCAAACCACGACTCGGTGAAAAACTCCAAACCGAGCCCCAGGACGGAGGTGAGACCGGAGTACGGTGCCAAACTCATCGTGGAGTCCAAACACTAGTTCGAGATTGGATTAGCGTCATAACTCGGAACCACGGTGACCTGTGAGGAACCGGACGGACTGAGCCAAGATCCGAGTAACCATGACTGGCCTCTGTGTATCGTAATGGCTGACCGAATCTTGCCAGTAAGTGGGGAAAACCCCACGCTCATGCAACTGCTGACGCTGAGGAGGAAGCGAGCAGCGCTGCAGAGCTTAATTTAACTGAAGTCCACCTAACAGGAGAGAGCTCCATGATTACATGTTCACACACACACACACACACACACACACACACACACACACACACACACAAGGTCATGCCTGTGATACAGGCTCGCAAGATCCTTATTAGAAAGTCGCTGTATTACACGGAGATTTCAGAGTGTGAAAAGAGGAAATGAAGGTTTGACGTTTGAATAAAGCTCCACGTGTGTGACTGGCGACGAGCATGCCGTTCACGTCTATATCTATCCGAGAACCTAGGGATACAACTGGCCTACCATTAGCGACGCAAGCTATGTTCTCGAACCGATACTGACGCCTTTCAGTTGAATATGACTCATACGTTGTATAATCCAAATAAGGCACGTCTCTGCTCTGTTCTCGTTGACAGCTGGTGACAAAATTATCGTCAGGACGTGCAACGAGATGGAGGAAGAGTTTCAGCCAGTATACAGACAGGAAGTGCTAAAAATGCTTCATCCAGGCAGAGACACAGGACGTCAGGCTTTAACTCGACAACTGCTTTTAGATACTAAGTGGATTCGTTCGGAATATTCGCACAAAATGAACGTAGCGTCGTGCTAATAACACGACCAAACGACGTGGCTCGGCATGAATGCACAACAAACCCGGGCTTGTCGTATCCTGGAGAGTGTGTGTGTGGGGGGGTGGAGGGTTACTTTCCCATCACCTAACACTACCCGTAAAAATTGTAGTTTCTCTGGAAACACTTTGGCTGGCCCGACATTAGCCTTCTACTGAAGATTTTTTTGTTATTTTTAGGTTTTTTTTGCAATTCCAGGCAGAGACATTAATCAGAATTTCTGCACTGTGATGTTTGATCAATTGATTGGAACATTGGTCTTCACTATTTTCAGCTCTGCCAACATTTTCCTGGCTCAGCGCTTCTAGGTAAGAAGCCTAATCAGATTCATCACAGGGTACTTAAATATGACACAGTTCAATTGGGAGTAGAAACACTGACAGCATAAAGGATCGTGGGTAATATGTCGGGCCGAGCCGAGCCGGGTCGCACCATCCTGTGGAAAAGCGCTAAAATGTGTCCGAGTCGGTTCCGGTGCTTAACCGAAAGCATTCCATACTTCGTCCTTTGTTTGGAAAACCAAGAACCGGCGACACCAGGTGAATACTTTTATTGCCATGACGACAGATCGAGTCGTTCGAAGTCGTCGAACGTGGTGCGAAAGGAAAACTGCTGTGGAACAGCAAGAAATTTACACATCGCGACGGTCTGAAAACATAAAAATAACTCGATCTGAATCTTTGAACTGGCACCGAGTCGAGTCCATTTGACTCACGATTCGTTTACGACTCGACTGCAAATTAAAGTTCAATTCAACACACAAAACGGTGATTCGATTCACTACCCAAGCTGACGCACGCCGATAAGCGAGATCGAGGTTTACTCGTAAGGCTTCTGAAACACCAGAGTTTAGCGTGTATTCAAAGTAACGCTCGTGAGGAGTCGAATCTAGGAGTCGCTCTCAGCGTAGTAACGAACGCTTGACTGGATTCATAGCTAAAGTGTTGCATCCTGAACCGTGTAGCGGTGAAGCATCAACACGTTAAGATGCTTTACGTCGTTTAGAAAAGAACGAATAACGTTGCTCGGGCTGTTCGTACGTACGTGAAAAGTATTTGTTTAAACGTTTAAAGTTTGTTTAGTCAGTCAGTCAGTTCTGGTTCACTTCATACACTCGTAAATGGAGAAATGGAGAAACTCTATCCTTTCCATAGATCCTTTCAATTACGGCGCGCTGGCTGCATAATAATCGTTAAGTCGACGTTTTTATGAGATCGGGATGTCGGGAACGCTGATGGTCCACGTGACGAGGAAATGAGTTCCTGTTTTCGCACACTAACTCGTCTCCTTTACCCCGGACGACACCTGGGCCGTTTTGAGAAGTGAAAACACTTCCTGTACGTTCTTCACACTCCTCATCGTGTATCTCACATGTGGGCTTGTGTGTGTGTGTGTGTGTGTGTGTGTGTGTGTGTGTGTGTGTGTGTGAGAGAATGTTCTCACTGACGAAGGCTTTGAAAGGTACAACATGTTCTGTAAGGCAGAAGTACAATTTGAGCAGTTCTTCATTAGTTAAGGCCTCCATCTGATTATGTAATGGCTTGGCTTTTGAACGGGTCGACTCTTCTTTGAAAAAAAAGATAGAAAAAAAAAAAACAAAAGCTCCTTTGGTTCTCTGATCAAGCATCATGTCCATGTCGGTCAAAGACGGATATAAAAGGACACCGATATCGACACCCTGAGAATATTTACAGAGTACACCGTGTGCAGCAAACGGACCGATCCGTATAAAGACCAGGCATCTGAACGCCTACGTTCTGAAAAACAGAGAACATCTCGTGCGACTCAAGAGGAATAATCTCGGCCAGACTCCCGAGCGCGCCACACCCTGTTTCCCCACACGCGCTTCTCACCCTTTAACCCTCCTACTATGTTGGGGAAAAAAGTTACATCCATTATGTTATGGGTCAAAATGACTTCCCCAAAAAACCAGCAAAGAACAGCTTAAAACGGTAAAGCTTTACCGTGGCTTGTCCGAGACGAGCCATAAGAAGAAATATTTCCATACGAGATCGTGACCCTAAACGAGGAAAGTCAAAAAAATTCAAAGACAGAAAAACCAATATGGGTCAAATTGACCCTCGTAACATAATAGGAGGGTTAACGAAGCGTCTGCCTCGACGACAGGCCGCATTAGCGCTGTCCGTTTTCAGACGTGTTCACAGCCCTCACCGAGGATCAGTTCGGGCTTAACGTACTGAGAATACACCACCGGCTTCAAAATGGCGACCAGACGCCATGAGGCCACGAGGTACTGACGCCAGGCTCCCTTTTACGCAAGCCTGACCTAGCATCCTTCCCCCGCAACAACACCACGACACCTCGAAGAAAACCACGCCACCGACGACGGCGGATCGGTTTACAGGCAGGCCTCCCCTCGCCATCACGGCACCTCAGAACCAGCCGCGAAACACGAAACACCCCTCCCCCACTGCGCGCGAACACCACTGACTCGTGAAGAAAGCAAGGAGAGGAGGAGGAGGAGGAGGAAAAAAAAGAAAAGAAAAGAAAAAAAAGAAAAGCCACTTCACGGCTTTTGTTCTGCTTATTGCAGCGTTGTAAAAATAAAAAAAAAAAAGAATAAAAACTCTGCTATCATCAATCTATCAGAGCAGGAACTTTTCTCTCCCTCTCTTTTTTTTTTTATTTTTTAAATGCTGTCATCATACTGTTTCTCGGCGCATCATGGAAAAAGGAGGAAATGCTATTTAAAATGTGGTCGAGGGAAGAGCAGCGACAGCGGTCACGCAGTCGCGCTTCGACACGGGACAGCCACACAGGAAGTGACGGTACACCAAAAACACTGAGGCCTCGCTATCAGCAGATCAGCACATAGCTCGCACTCGTTTCACACAAACACCAACGGAAGCTGGCTTTCCTGAGAATATCGTTACGTCGATCCAAAATGGAAACGATCCGATCATCCGCGAAAAGAGAGCGAAAACGAAAGAGAGCGCTTTCTGACCCGGGTTTAACGTACGCTACGGATTAAAAGATCGAACACGCTGTATATATTTGCGCGTAATGCCCGTGTATGTGTGAATTTTTGCCTCCAAGCATAATTTTAATACACGGATTTAATGCATACTTCTCCCCCTTAAACAAGTCACGAGAAACAGCGAGAACCTCGATCTGTTCGGGAATTTTAAACCCGTAAAAGACGAAGCTGGTCGAGTTCGATCACGAGCGCCGTTAAGAATTTAAAACGAATGCGTTATTAAACGCGTCTTCGTCAGCGCGGAAGAGTAGAGTGTGTCCGAACCTAAATGCAGAACTGATATTTGTTCTGACTTTTTTTTTTTTTTTTTTTTTTCTCGAGATGAGAAGTGAAGAACAATGGCGGTCTGTGAGTCGAGGAAATGAGTCTGACCACCTCGCTTGCTTCAGCCTGATTTTCTGGCGCTTGTGCTGCGATCACCTGGGCTGGCTTCAAAAGCGAAAGCACTTCCTGTAAGTTCCACCGCATTTCTAGCCCAGTGGTGAGTCAACAGATTTTGTACCAAATCACACCCACATGTGCCACAGCGGCTGCTCCGGGTCCGGGTTCTGCAACTTCTTTTAAATCCTTCAAATGTATTCAATAATACCAACAAGGTCTATACGTACACGGTGGAACAAATACGTGAGTAAATTAGTGAGTAAAACTGTAACGTTAACATGGACATGATTTTACCACCAAGAGTTAGGACTGAGGTGAAATCAGGACATCATTCAGGAATCTGATTGGTCAGAGGGTTAATTAACGTTTATATTATATTTTCTATAACGGCAGCTCTGACTCTAGTGCATCTGCAAAGTCACGGGATTATAACCGTGCACTCGTTTTTAATACCAGGCCCTCTGGGGTTACGTGATTTTTGCAATCGTAGAAATGAACCGAGCGAACCCTGCAATATTCGGAGGTGCTCGCGAATTTTTCGGGAATTACGGCAGATTTGTTCCGAGACGCGTCACGTGACGTCGTCACGAAGCCGTCTTCTATCCACGTGCGTCGAACGCGAGTACAGCTAAAAAGGTCTCGTTTACCGACAAACATCGCTGCGAAAGAGCGTGCAAAACAATTCCACGCGAGTGCGATTTCGCCGATTCGAGCCGTTTTCAGCAAAAACGACATAAAAAAACTCCGCAAGCTGCGTCGCTAATTTTTTTAAAAAGCCGCAGAAAAACCAAGCGTTTTTTTTTTTGTTTTTTTTTTGCCGCAACGATGACAAAAAAAAGCCACAGAATCCTGTAGGACTGTAATACGTTATCGTTTCTATAGTAACAACTTACGCAGAGACGTGTATAGCAGACGCTCCACATAATCTCAGCCGTATTCAAGTTATTTAACAAAAAACGAAAAAAAAGAAAGAAAGAAAGGAGTCTCCAGCGTCAGCGCCGTGTAACTTATACGGTCAGGACATGGCGTTTTGTTCTTTGCGTTTTCTTGGTAACGGGACAAGCTACTTTGTGAGAGAGAGAGAGAGAGAGAGAGAGAGAGAGAGAGAATGAACGAGTGTGAAGCAGGAAGTATGCTTCAATATTTACGCGTATGCTTCAATATTTAAGCGTACAGTACGTGTGACGCAAATTTCGTCATCAGCACAGTACACGCACGCCGCCCGCGTTTAGTTGTTCCACAAGGTGGCGACAGTGACCCAGGGCCGTTGATTCTCAAGGCAGTCGAAGAAAAAACGGAAGCGACGGAAACGAGCGCAGGTTAGAAAGCACCCGCGTTTGTATAATTCCAGCCTTAAAGCGTATAAGGATCTGTATACGGGTGCTAATCGTAGCGAGAGACAGCCTGAGCATTCTTCTTCATGTCGTTGTGACACCAGAAGACCTGCTTTACTGCTCTGTACTGCCTCTCGTAGGCCAGGAGAGGTAGTGCAAGTTGTCGTAATGCGTACGCATGGACCGCCTGCGTACGCGTACATATCAAACGGAGTAAACTTGGAAAGGCTATGCGACTGTATGGAAAAAAAACAACAACAAAAAAAAACTAAGTACACCAGACGAGTAAGGGAAGGACGTTGTACGGCGTCTACAGTGCACTTGATAACAGGCACTAACTTGTTCTGCAGATCATTGCACGTAACCGTAAACAGATAACAAGTACAAGGGGTCGCTCTTTAATAACACGGGCATCTCGAACTGCTTTCAGGAGGAACGTCCTGTTATTGGGGGAAGAATAAAAATCAACTCTGACTGATGTCGATAGTACTTGACAACACTTACACGTCTTCGTGATGAGAAGTGAGTCAGTGACGTACGACCCTCAGGTGATTTTAAAGTCAGTATAAACGTATACTAGTACCTTAACGATGCCGGTTCTCCTTCTGTAACTAAAAACGTACAAAATATAAACATCACACAGCCAAACGAACATATATTCAACTTCTCTTAAAGATGAAAATGACACTTTAAAGACAGCAGGAGGACAATATTAGTTAAATAAACGAGGATATTTTGCCAAAAGGAAAGCACGGTTCTCCTCAGTTGACTTTTCGTTAATTGACTTCGTTCTTATTGGTGAAAACTCCATTAACAGGGTAAACAAACAAACAAACAAACAAACAAACAGGGTTGTTGTGTCTTTATCAGTACAGAGGAATACAAGCGAATAGAGGAATAAATGCACTTCTGTGCAGGTAGGTAGCTGAGAAAAGGAGTCTGTTATGCAGTTTAAACTCATCTCAAAAGTAATGGCACCCCGTACGGATTGCTACTTTGTGTCCGGTTTCGTGTTAAACGTTACCTGTAGTAATAAACATCACTCTTGCCGGCGCTGAGTCCCGACTTCCGGATCACCTCTTCTTTCTTCCAGCCCGGCGGCAGAGCCGGACAGTCGATCCTCTTCCTCTCCATAATCATTTAGTTGACTTTTGCGTGCAATTCAGGGGGATTGCTACCCCGGCGACGTGAGCCAAAAGTGGCTGGTAATGGCACACACACACGCGCACGCGCACACACATACACATATACATATACACACATACACACACACACACACACTGCTCGGGTTGGATGAGCGCTAAGCTAGCACTGTTAGCCGCTAAAGTGGTAAATGACAGATCTTGTAGATGAATAAACGGGGCACCGAGGAGCGATCTGAGCCGTTACACGTCGTTTTCCCTTCGGCTTTAAGTATCCCACATGAACTCCTTTCGATCCTGAAAGTCCGACTCAGAACAACAAGTCGCCAGAACAATCTGAAGCTCGGTGTGAAGCCGAGCCGCCGCGATGGTGTCGAAAGCTGTGACGATATGAAATTTCAGCACTTCCCACGCAGTGACCCTACAGCGCCTGGCAACCACACAGAGCTGAGCAAAAACCACGCCCTGTTTTCCACGCAACGACGAAACCCCGCCCACTCAAAGCAAAAACCACGCCCCCTGACCGGCAAGCCTCCCGTCATTTCTCGCTCCTCCAGCCTCGTCTTGCTTTACGACACGCCTGTGACGCAATACTGAAAAACGAAAACAGCAGGAAGCAGGACACGCCCCGTCAAGCATGACGTTTCATTTCCTGTTTTTATTTTTCACACGTTTGTGGCTGTCACATTACTGTTTTTTTGATGTTGTTGTTGTCTTTTAAATATATATATATATATTTATATATCAAAAGTGCATTAGGTTTTGTAGTGCAAAAGCATTTTGAATCTTCAGAAAGCATTTATTTTATATTACCTACAAATTTTAAAAAAACAATCTGGCAATGGCTTAGTTTAAAATCAATCAATCAATCAATCAATAGAAACTCCATAACCCTTACAGTCAAATGCAAAACTTTGCGTAAACTTTCTTAAAGAAAACGAGAAGAAGCTAGCAAATAAATAAACAAACAAACAAACAAACAAACAAACAAACAAACAAATAAATAAATAAATAGTAATAATAAGTCCACTGTAAATTACCGCATACTTTTAGAGAAAAAAGGGGGAAGGAAAATAAATAAATAAATACTACTACTAATAAGCAGAAGAAGAAGAAGACACTCTATGACCCATTGCATACTTTTAGAGACAATTATCAAATATAATCAATTCAGATATTTGTGATCTTTAATATAAATATTCTTGAATAACTTACATGCTCAACCTTTTCATACACTTTTATAACCTCCTCCAACCTCTTTCATATTCTGTGTGCAGCTTTAAGATTTTAATAATGCATCTTTCTGCTGAGTTTTAATTATGTTTTTTGCACATAATTTGCACTTAACTGTATTTAACGACTAAGGTATAAAAAATAAAAAATAAAAACATTTTTAATGAAGCAGAGGCACTATATAGCTGTGTCTGCTTTGGGTATGATTTAGAAAAGAAACTGTTGTTCATGGTTGTATAATAATGCAAAGTTCTCGTAAAAGAACTTTTGAATTTGTCGCCCTCTAGTGTTGTAAAAGTGTCAGTGCAACACTGTAATACAATATCTGATAATTGGTGTTAATTCAATCCAAATCCAATATTAATGTTAATTATTTAAATATGGATTATGAACAAATCACTATGCATCTTACTTACACGATCAGATTTGCTACCAAGTCTTAGTGACGTTACATAATAGTGATACAACCAGCTAAAAAATAAATAACAAAAAGCTATCTTATGCCCAAGAAATTCACTAACACTCAAGTGGCAAAAAAATAGCACGCCCTTCCACCCTGCAACGAATCCCTAACATCAGACACACTCCAGCACACACACACATACACTCCACACACACACACACACACACACACTCGACCCACCCCCAAGTCCTTTTTCTCGCATTACAGCTTGTCATCTTTTAACTAAATCCCAAATGACCGTTTCCTCACACATCAGATCAAAGGAGGTGATGACGGGGAGGACCAGCCTAGGTGTGAGGACAAGGACATGGAGACTGCAGGGGGTTGGGAGTTTCTTCTTGCTCAGAAAATACACTACAAACTACAGCACATAAACTACTACATATTGTATAGCTGATGATCTGCTCTTATCTGACCTTTACAAAAAAAGAAGAAGAAAAAGAAAACTAACAGACTTAACAAATTATTATTATTCCACTGATTTACAGCTATGTGAACCATCTTTTTAACGCATGTTCAGTAACGTACATGCTTATAAACTGAGATTATAATCAACATTTGTGTTATAGTAAAAAAAAAAAAAAAATGCTGTTTTTTTAAAAATATTGTTTTTTTTTTTTACTATAGCATACTATAATATAATATTATAGAAATATATTACACTATAATGATCATAATAAAATTTATGTAATGGTTTTATATAAATATTTATATAAATAAATAAAATAAAACAAAAAATATTTATTTAGTTATTGGTAAATAAATAAAAAGTCTTGGTACCAAACAAACAAACAAACAAATGTGGTTAAAAAATTAATTAATTAATTAATTAATTAATTAATTAATAATAATAATAATAATAATAATAAATAAAATAAATTTATTTTTTTTTTAAAAATTCTATTCGGTTTGGTCAGGATTCAAACAGTTTTTTGTGAACTTTACTTTCATAAATGTGGTGTATCTACTAAACAAACAAACAAACAAACAAAACGAATGAATGAATATACAACGTTTGCAGATTCCAGAAATCAGGTCGAACAATATTAGAAAATTTAAAAAAAAAAAAAAAAAAAAAAAATTATTTTATTTCAATTATTTATTTTATAGTTTTATTCATTTATTTAGTTATTGGTAAATAAATAAAAAGTCTTGGTATCAAATAAACAAACAAACGAATGAATGAATATACAACGTTTGCAGATACACACACACATACATACATACATACATACACACTGATTGAATCCCAAATCCCTTATTGCTCCCTTCTAAAGTGCACTACACAGGACGTAAACAACAACGGATGTTTAACACCCTACGTAGCGCACTCTGTGTTGCACAGTTCTCCATTTGTCATGTCGTAGCGTAAGACCTTGCGTAATGACGCGATGGCGTAAGGACGTGCCTGACTTCCGGGTTGTCGCTTGACGCAATCAGCTGAAAGTGTATGCTCGGGAGTTGATGAGTTTTCTGAGCGAAAGGATCGGAGCCAGCGGGCGCATTTCATCTCTACACCTACGTGCGAGGCTTTGTTGGATGAAACGGTTAAGGTGAGATGGTTATTTAAACGAGTCTTTAGTAAGTTAGTAAATGATACAACTGCGCTACGCTGAGCAGCTAACTAGCACCAGCTAACATTAAAGGGGTCTCGCGCAGAAAGTCTGGCGTCGTAGAGTATTGAAATCAAACACACGTTTAAAAAACAAACAAGTATTTATTTATTTATCCATCTATCTATTTTGTGTTGTTGTTTAGCAGTTATATTATGACTGCGTATTAAATCGTAATCCAAGTACGCAATCAAGTATGTGTACTATTTCTATAGTATATTTCTATTATCTATTTCTATTATATATTTATATAGTATATTTCTCTTATCTGTTTCTATAGTATCTATTTCTATTATATATATATATATATATATATATTAGTTTCTATTTCTATTATATATTTCTATAGTATCGATTTCTATTTTATTTCTATATATTAGTTTCTATTTCTATTGTTAATGCATTGGCTCCAAAATACTGGTGCATTTTTAATAATTTTATGCATCTGTTGGTATTCTGTGTGCCTACTGATGTCATAAACATGCTTATTTGGGAGTGTATTTGTTTATTTGTTTTCTGCAGCCTATCCTGAGTCCACTCTTGTTCCATGAATTCAGGACAGCATGGCCAGCGCCTCTCCTCCTCAACCTCAACCTCAGCCTCAGTCATCGAGCTCTTCAGCCACAGACGGCACAGGGACCGGCTCCGGTACCCAAACACAGGGAGAGACCGGCAGCCAGGACAGCACGTTCGAGTGTAACATCTGCTTGGATACGTCCAAGGACGCCGTGATAAGCTTATGCGGCCATCTGTTTTGGTGAGTGTAAACGAAAGCTGATGTACGCTGAGGTCTGATCTGTGAGATGGTCATAAAATGGTCATAGCTGTCATATTAACTGTCGTTGTTTTTCCTCTTTTCAATTGCACTGTCATTCCTGACACGCAGCTGGCCATGTTTGCATCAGGTACGGTATTTATATGGATATCTTTCTACAGAAACCGGCTTTTACTCTTTCCTCTCTCTAATTCCGCCTCGTTCTATCTGATCACAGTGGTTGGAAACCAGGCCGAACAGACAGGTGTGTCCGGTATGTAAAGCAGGCATCAGCAGAGATAAAGTGATCCCGCTGTATGGGCGAGGCAGCACGGGTCAGCAGGACCCCAGGTGAATATTAACGAAGAGCGAATAGTAGAAAGACGAGACTTACATTGCGTATTCACCTGCTTTCCTGTCTTTGGGATTTCAGAGAGAGAACTCCTCCCAGACCACAAGGCCAGAGACCCGAGCCTGAAAACCGTGGCGTAAGTGCACGCACTTCCTGTGTTTATTGTTCTCCAGGTGAAAAAAATGTGACCCGTGAGGTGTCAGGTTTGCGTGTGTGGCTTTGCAACACCTCGGGCCTCGTTGCACTAGCCGCATGTGATGAAACTATTACATGGGAAGGCAGTTAGTGTAATGCCAGTGTGTAAGTAATTCATTAGTAAAAAGCGCCGTCCCCCAAAGGGACTCATTAACAGGTGTCTCCTAAGAGAGAAGTGGGAAAGCGAGTTTTGTCGCCCTCTCAGGTAATGATAACACCCGGCGTTTGAGGTTGCATCACGTTTATTTTGTCTTTAAAGCTTTTGTAAGTCTGTTTTTTTTTTTTTAAGCTGTATGATTTTATAACGGAATTTAATAAATACGGATCATGGTGTAGTGGTTATCATCAAGGTGGTGGCAAGAACAGTTGCATGCGAAGGTTTGTGACACTATCGACACTATTTTGTGAACGGAAACAGAGGATATATACAGTAGGGTCCATAAGTATTTGGACAGTGACGCATCTTTTGTCATTTTGCCTCTGTACACCACCACAATGGATTTGAAATGAAGCAGTCAAGATGTGATTGAAGTGTAGACTTTCAGCTTTAATTCAAGGGGTTTAATAAAAATATTGCATTAATATTGCATTAAGAATTACATACATTTTCACAGGCTGAAACGTAATTGGACAATTGACCGAAAAGCAGTTTCATGGCCAGGTGTGGCCTGTTTCTCTGTTATTTCATGGCAAATTAAAGAGGGGGGGAAGGGTCTGGAGTTGATTCCAAGCATTGAATTTGCATTTGCTGTTCATGGGAATTTTCAATATGCGGTCCAAAGAGGTGTTGATACAAGAGAAGGAACCCATCATTAGGCTGAAAAAAAAAAAAAAAAAACAGACCCATCAGAGAGAGGAAGAAAGCAGAAACTTTAGGAGTGGCCAGAGTGGCCTTTTTTCTTAAAAAGAAGGAATGCACTGGCGAGCTCAACAACACCAAAAAGCCTGGAAGGCCACTAAAATCTCTGATCGCAGAATTCTTTCTTTGTTGATGAAGAAAAACCACTTCACAACCAGTCAAGTCAGGAACACCCTGGAGGAGGTAGGCATATCGTTGTCAGAGTCTACAATCAAGAGATGCCTTCACGAACGTAAATGCAGAGGGTTTACATCACGATGCAAACCACTGGAAACACTCAAGAAACACTCAGAAAGACCAGATTAAACGTTGCTAGAAACAAACAAACAAAAAAAGCCTGCCCAGTTCTGATGCAAGATTAACCTTGTGTTAGAACGATGCGAAGAGAAGAGTATAGAAAAGGAAAGGATGGGCTCATGATCCAAATCAAACTACTACATCTGTCAAACATGGTGGAGGCAGTGTTATGGCATGGGCATGTACGGCTGCCTGTGGAACTGGGTCACTGGTGTTTATTGGTGATGTGTCTGCTGAAAGTAGATTCTGACATGTATGCAGCTATACTTTCTGCTCAGATTCATTCAGATGCTGCAAAACTGACAGGACAGCACAGATGGATAATGATCCAAAACGTACCGCGAAAGCAACCCAAGAGCTTCTTATGGCAAAGAAATGGGATGTTCTTAAATGCTAGAGTCAGTCACTTGAACTCGACCGAATTGAGCATGGTTTTCACTTACCGAAGACAAAAGTGAAGGCAGAACGATCCACAAACAAGCAGCAACTCAAGGCGGCCGCATTAAAGGCCCGGCAAAGCATTTGATGACGTCCGTGGATGGATTCCAGACTTCAGGCCATCATTGACTGCAAAGGATTTGCATCCAAGTATTAAAAATAACTGATATTTATGATTGTTAAGTTTGTCCGATTATTTTTGATTATTTCTGGGAAAATGGAGGAACTCCATGTGAAAATGGCTGTAATTACTAAATGGTTAATGCAGTATTTTTTGTTAAACCCCTTGAATTAAAGCTGAATGTCTACACATCGATCACGTCTTGAGCGCGTCATTTCAGATTCATCGTGGTGGTGTACAGAGGCAAAATTAGGGAAAATGAGTCGCTGTCCAAATACTTATGGACCTAATTGTGTCTGTATTTTACAATTTATCTACAGTAACCAGAAGCACAAAACATTCAAATTAATTTGAAAAGAAAGAAGTTTTTCCCACTTAGTGATGCATTTGTAAGAACCGACATGCCATGAAGAATGATGAAGGAAAATCTGTAAAACCTAAAGAGGTAGAATTTTTTTTTTTGTACATAGACTAGACTAGAAATATGAGAAGTCAGTTCACACTGAGGATAATAGACTATCGCATTATGATATTTTTAGCATCTTCTCTCCTCTTAATACTAATCGTTGCTTATATATTAACATCTTATTATAACTTTCTACTAAAACCTTGATTCGTTGGGCTAATTTTGACCAACATGAATAAATACCAAAACAAGATTTCTAAAAGTCTTTAATTAAATATACACATCTACTCAGAGTGTCTAAAGGTAATGGTAATTCAACTGAACATTGCTTTGAACATACTGGTTTTGAATGCATTTGAAGTTAAAACCATCACACTGTTATCTCCCGTCATTAAGTTGGTGTCTTAATCGTCGGTCTGTTTTATGTTTGAATTTCTAAGTGCATCTGTGTCCTTGCTCACGTCAGTGTTTCTTATTGCAGGGGTTTCAAGGATTTGGTTTTGGAGATGGAGGCTTCCAGATGTCCTTCGGTATCGGAGCGTTTCCTTTTGGGATTTTTGCCACAGCATTCAACATCAACGATGGAAGACCACCTCCAGGTACGATGCCACTTTCACTGAAGTGCTAGTTTAACACCAATTAACGATGGAACGAACTAACGGCAGGGGTGTAACGGGATACTGATACGGATAAAGGTTTCAGAACGTTATCCGGGCAAAGTTGTTGTTTTGTTTTGTTTTTTTAGGTGCAAATAATATTTGATCTGTTTAAGGGATAGTTTAAAATATATGGTGAAGCTCGGACTCGGAGACGTTTATTTGATGTGATTTTTGGAAGGAGTCTCCAGTGTCAGCGTTTTGTAACGAGTTTTTCCACAAATGGTACATTTTTCAGTTATTAACTTGTTTATATTTGCTATAACGTAACTGATTATAGGAGCTGACTTGTCTCTTGGAGGTTCCACAATGTTTATAGTCACTATAAATGGATATAAAGTCAATGTCGTTCATTAATAAAAAAAATAATAAAATGTAAGCATCAGCAAATCGCTGTGGTGTAAGAGCAATAAAACAATAAATAACGTGACGTGCCGTTATTGAAAAATAATCAGCTTCAGGGTGTGTGGTAACAGTAACTCACACCAACCTGTTGTTGTTTATTTCCCTACAACAGCACGACACTTGGTGTTTTATTCCATGCAGACACGAAGAAGAAGGAAGAAAATTAACCCCGGTATAACGTGTATTACAGCTTGTTTTCCTCTATCCTTGCAGCAGCTCCTGGAACGCCACAGCACATGGACGAGCAGTTCCTGTCCCGCCTCTTCCTGTTTGTGGCGCTCGTCATCATGTTTTGGCTTCTCATCGCGTAAACAGTTAGGAACTCGTCAGGACGTGAAAACAGTTCCTTCTTTATGGAACTGATGGTTATGCCACAGACATTGATTACTAAAGTTTCACTAATGGAAACGCTTCTTTTTTTCCCCCCATGACACCGTTGGACTTGCATTCGGTTTTAAATGGTGGTTTTTATGGCATAACGGCATGCGTTATGACATGACTGCGTGTCTGCGGTGTTTTGATACTGTAAAGGTCATTTCTTGGAATGTTGTTCAGCCCTTGTTGACTTGCTCAGATGTGTACATTTAAATAAAAATTCAGAGTCTTATTTCTCTTACGATCTTTTGGAGTTATTTTGCCAATCGTGTGACATGGTACGATGACGGTTACATGACATGCACTACAAAATGAAATAAGGAAGGCGGCACAACAGCATCTGCCATTACTGGAAAATAATCTGTAATGGTCGTTGTATGATGGCTGCAGAAACAACGTGGAGTTAGTTATTCTCCAATATCAGCATGTCCGAATTGGTCATGAATTACAATTATTTATTAAACAAAATGATACTTTTTATGCATTTATTGTGGAATCTCCATGAGGCAAGTTCATTCAGATCATCTCTTAAGTTGTAACTTTCATTATCCATCCATTTTTCATACTGCTTATCCTAAACAAGGTTGAGGGGAACACCCTGGATGGGGTGCCAACCCATCGCAGGGCACACATTCACACACTACAAACAATTTCAAAATGCAAGTCAGCCTCAAACATGCCTTTGGACTGGCGAAGGAAACCCCTGAAACACGGGGAGGACGTGCAAACTCGGCGCACTCGGGACGGAGTCGGGATTGGAACCCCGACCCCGGAGGTGCGAGGCGAATGTGCTAACCACGTATCCCCAACTTTCACGATTCAACACTTAATAGTTTACAGGTTTTGATGTAGTTGTTTTACTCTTTGACCAGCAGATGGTGCAAGAACTAACAGAACCATATAACGAGCCAATATTTTTGTATTAGCATAAGCAAGAAAGGACTTTGTATTTTTGGATGCAAAGACCGCTACAAACAGTATAAAAATACATTTTTAAAAAAATTAAAAAGTGGTAGGAATATCTAAAACAAAAAGCTGCAATAAAACTCTAATTGGTGAATTAATTATGTATCTTAAGACTACAAAATAGCATTCATAATTAGGAAAATACAAATATTTTAATTGATATATTTTCTTCACATAAAAATGTGTAATATTTGTGAACCTTTTAATTACTGAAATAAACCGTGTTTGACTACTGTTCCCATACTTGCACAAACTATTCTCATTTCCTCGTTTCACCATCAGACTAAACACGAAGTCGTGGATCAAGAAGCAAAATAATACTGAGGAGAAATGGCACAGGCTGCCTCTACTGTGTTTCCTGTTCATTAGAAAAGATTAGTTGTCTGAGCCATGTTGATTTAGTACCAAAGAATCGCGTTAGCTTCAAGTCGGATGGGCTTAATGTTCATTAGTGTGTAACATCCAGTTTGAAAAGGCAGCATTATATTCTTCCTATAAGAAGGACACTAAATCACCCCGTCTTTCTCGACGTTAATGACTTCTTCTGTCTGGTCTGCGCTCGTATGTTTTTCAGAGGCTTTCTCTTTATCCGTCTGTCCTCTGTACTCGTCAGCGAGATCGCAGGCAGCGTTGCAGAAGGCCGACTGCGGGAGGTTGAGCCTGTGCATTTCCTGCTCGTGGGCTCTCTGTTCCTGCTCCATCTTTAGTTTCAGGCTCCTAGAGTCAGAGTGTTTACTGTTCAGTTTAAAAAATAAATAAATAAATAAATAAATAAATAAAACTCATAACACATCATAACACCATCCGCCACACTCACATACATACATATCATTCTAAAAATCCTAAACCTAGTGTTTATGGAAGGAGTCTCAAGCTGTAATTTTAAGTTTTCCGACAAGTCTTCAGGACAGAAAAGTTTGTGCTTTGTGATTATTTTGCGTTATTAACTTCTTGAGAGGAGGCTGGTGAGGGAACAACTGTTTATAGCTGCTATAACGTAAGTAATAAAAGAAACTAACTGCTTTCCATAACATTAAACTGTAACCAAAAAGGGATAAAAAAAATAAAAAAAATTAAATCAATATCATCAATAGTAATCCTGTGATAACAGGAATCAACTTCACAGACATGTACAGTATGCAACGTTAAATGTGACTAGAAATGATGAGTAATAAACGAATAAATTATAACCCCAATTCCAAAAAAGTTGGGACGCTGTGTAAAATGTAACCAAATCTCATAAACTCATATGTTATTCACAATATAACATAGAAAAACATATCAAATGTTTAAACTCAGGAATCATTTTGAATTCGATGGCCGCAACACGTCTCAAAAAAGTTGGGACGGGGGCGACAAAAGGCTGGAAAAGTAAGTGTTAATAAAAAGAAACAGCTGGAGGAACATTTTGCAACTAATTAGGTTAATTGGTAACAGGTCAGTAACATGATTGGGTATAAAAAAAAAACCTTCATTATTTCATACACCCTTAAGTATAAAACATTGTCTTTTTGAAATATCTGAACAGCAAAAAAAAAAAAAAAAAAGTTTTAATTCCCATCCCTGTCAAGAATTTAACCGAGACCTTCCATCTCGACAAAATAGACCTTTAATATTGGACATTTTTATCATATTATACCCTCGGCTTACTTCTTACAGAAGTAGATCACAGCTATTCCTGTTCCCAGCACTACGATGATCAGCATGAGAAGGACCGTTAGTGTGTAGCCTGAAGAGAAGAGAGGAGAGGAGAAAACAGCAGGGTCTGTGAATTACTACAAAATCACTAAACATTGCACAGTACAGGTACAGATCCTGAAATAACTTAACACAATAATATCACTTAGATGTATTGTATGCATGCATGCATATACTTTAATCAAAGAATGAGAAGACATACCAAAAGCTCCAGGGTCTTTTTTCTTTTTGGGTCTGAGGTTCGGTCTACCGTTCACGCCAGGGTCAGGTTTCACTGCAACACTCTCCCTAAGTGCTGGACGGATATTTGGTGGCTTCGTCTGTACTGTAAATCGGTTAGACATACAACATGAAAATGGCTTGGTGCACATTAGTCCCCATTCTACTGTGGGCCAAACCAAGTGTTTGAGCTTTGTTCCTGGTACTTTTGCTGCATTAACCGGGGCTTAACCCAAGAACACACTGGAAAAAAAAAATTCCAGCAAGTGACTGTTATCATTATGTATACTACAGTACAGTTGAAGGAGTTGATTAATTTTCTAGAACGGCTCTGACAATAGTCCAGCTGCAAATCACGGCCTTATACATCAATGCACACGTTATCGTTTCTATAGCAACTGGTAACTCAATGGGACTAACGTGTATGTTGCATAGTCAAATTATTTCTAACAAATTAAAATGTATAATCGTTGTAACAGTAAAGTGTTCTGTAAAGAAAAATGTAAGTGACAACAGGAACAACTTGTCTTGTACTTGTGCCTTGCAAAAGTATTCACCACCTCTCCTTCCTTTTTTCTTTGCTCTTATTTCTTGTTTGTTTTACAATAATAAATATCTTGCATCTTTAAAGTTGTAGGCATGCTGTGTAAATCAAATGATACAAACCCCCCAAAAAAATCCATTTTAATTCCAGATTGTAAGGCAACAAAATAGGAAAAATGCCAAGAGGCATTTATATCTAGATTCTCCATAAGTGGAATGAATTTACCTTCAAAAATTTATGCAAATCTTTCATAACGAGCTAGAAAACAAAAATTTAAACCATAGCTTTTAACATTGGTTTTTAAATGGGGCGCTACTGTTTTAAGCAAACGTTAAATATTGTTCCACTTACATGTATATAACGTATCGTGATATGAAAATTCAAGGTTATTAAGCAGACGAATCGTTTTACCGAAGAATTATTTGCTTAATTTATTTATTTCTCTTCGGACTGTTGCCGTCCTGCATGTTGCAGAAGACTAACACTCAGCTGAGGTTTACCGAGTCCTGTCTGTGCACCCGCATACCTTGTATACCTTGGCACGTCTCTAAGACGCAGTCTTGTCTCTCAATACCCTCTTCCTCCGAAGCTACAAAACACCACGGCTTGTCAGAGGCATCTGGGTTGTGGCAGTAGCTGTGATCCCACTCTCCTGAGACAGATATAAACGGTACGTTTTATATTCCGCATCCGTATACCGATCTTCCAGGTACTATCACTATATATAGTGTGGCAAGACAAGTGCAACAGCACATTTCATACACACAATGGTGCTGCACACGTGGAAAGGCTGAAATGTGTGTGTGTGTGTGTGTGTTGACTTTAGGTACTGTGCAGTGAAATAGTATTTGCTCAACCTCATAAAACACCAGCAAGTTCTCTAGTCTAGTTTTTAATGATTCAGGTAATGATTCACGTTACATTAGTACACAAATGAATTGTAAAATAGTTTGTTTTTTAAAGTAATTTACCTGGGTCAGCGTTCAAGTCAATGCTCAGGTTGTAGGTGTTGCTTATATCTAACCAGTTTAAGCAGCTCTGTCCAGAGGAACTGATCCGTTTCACCCCATTATAAGATATTCCATTGAGTTCAATGCACTCTGAGAATGAAGTAACGATAGTAAGATAACGTCACAATTACATAATGTAAAAAGAGCACACATTAGGGAACTTCTGACATAGTTCAGTCCAAACGTTTGCATCCACCATTGCATTTAAACGAAAAAAAAAATCAGAATTCCAAGATTTTCAGTAACAAGAACGATCCTAAACATTGTTTGAAAGCACTGTTGAAATCTCTAAGCATTTACGAAGGAATTTCTATTATCCTGGCTGTGTGTATTAAATAAATGCTTAACCCTTCACCATTTTCAGTTTATTTATTTTGCCAACATTAGGATTTTCCGACACAGGAAAGTCTTCAGGACTGGAGTTTGGGCTTTGCAATAGAGTGACTGGTTAAGAAACAACTGTTTACAGCTGCTATAACAAAGTGCTAAGAGGAGCTGACTGGTTTCCACAACATTAACTATAACTCGAAAGGGATAAAAAGAATGCGTTGTTCATTAATAACTGGTACGTGAGGAATTAAACACTTCAGGACATGCTGTTGTTGGAAAATAATCAATGGGGTGGTAACTAATCCTGTGATGACACGAACTAACTTCACAGACATACAGTCCGTGTGCAACATTAAACAATCCAAAACATACAGCGAAATAAACAAGAAAATAGTTGGAGAAAGTGTTTCGTCATGACCGAAGGATGATTTTCAAAAGACATAAGTTATTTGAGGATATTAATATCGCTAGCATCACTAATTTCACATTTAAAGAAATGCAAACATTGATATTTTACTTTTTACTATTAATAGCTTAACATTTTGTTACTAGTCTGGAAACTAAATGTCTAGTTGCTATAAATCAAGTTCTTTATTCTGCCCTATGGGGATGCAAACTTTTATATACTTTTATACAAGTGTGTAGTTAAGATTTTACAGATTGCATTCAGAATTAAGATAAAGATTAACCAAAGTCTTCACAGTAAGTATGCTGCATGTTAATGAAATGAATAAATCAACTATAAATTCATGAAGATGGCTATAAATCATGGAGGAAAACGAGCGTAACAGATCACGGCTGTGATAGATTATGTCGGGGTGAGCTTGCCTTCATTGTAAATAATACATTGCTGCTAACACAGAGACAGATTACTAATACCAGCTTTAATCAGGGGGCATATTTATCACCCACACAAACTGGGACAGAGTGTACCCTGTTAGAGACAGCAGGGACGAGTGTGCTGTGTCAGTGCTGATTAGTTCTTCATTAATTCCAATAAAATCAAGCGTATCAATCATAATTGGTGAGCTTGTTGGACCAAGCGTTATTGAAATTATGTTTGGTATAAGCGCTTATAACCCATTCATTAGTCTTCATCATATTCATCTTTTGCATTTTCATACAATACAATTCATACAGTACAATTTTGTCCAAACTATAAGCTTCCACTGCTGGGAAGTTTCTGTATTGCTGCTCACTCCTCAGACCAGTGCAGACTCCATCGGAACCCTTTTT